>JAJOOS010024889.1:0-14311 GCA_029582725.1 Solanum chiquidenum
GCCAGCTTCTTCTCACACTTCTCTATCACACCATTCCAAATTTCTAAGGACTTGGATTTTGCTCCCAATGGCATACCCAAATATGTTGTAGGTAGAGTACCTACTTCACCCCCTAGAATTGAAGCTAACAAGTTTATGTTGTTGACCTCATTGATAGTATACATAGAACTTTTTATCCAGTTAATGTGCAACCCGGATACCCCTTCAAACAGCACCAGGATCACCCTTAAGTATTTCAGTTGGTCTTCCTCAACTCCACAAAAGATTAGTGTATCATCTGCATACTGAAGATGTGTCACTTCCAAGCTTTCTGTATTTTCTCTAGCCACATAAAAACCTTTTACACATCCTCTCATATTTGTTGTCTTGAGCATATTATTCAGCCCCTCCATAGTAATTAAGAACAAGAAAGGGGACAATGGATCACCCTGCCTGAGTCCTCTTTGAGTTTGAAAAAACCCTGCAGGAGACCCATTAATCAAAACAGAGAAGCTAACTGTAGAAATGCAGAAGCTAATCCAGTTCAACCATTTTTGTCCAAATCTCATCATCTCTAAAATCTTCAGAAGGTACTTCCAATTCACATGATCATATGCTTTTTCTATGTCCAGCTTGCATAGAATGCCAGGTTTCTTCTGCTTAACCTGGAATCTACAGCTTCATTAGCAATCAACAATGCATCCATAATTTGTCTCACTTTTATAAAAGCCATTTGTTGTGAGTCCACCAGTCTATCTATTACAGCTTTCAACCTTTCTGTGAGAACTTTGGAGAGTATTTTGTAAATGCTCCCTATGAGGCTAATTCATATGTAATCCCTTAACTCGTTGGATCCTTTTTTCTTTGGAATGAGTGCAATGAAAGTAGCGTTGAAACTCTTCTTGAAGACTTCTTGCTCATAAAAGTTTTGAAATGTGTCCATGATGTCTTTCTTCAGTACATCCCAACAGTTGATGAAGAAACCCATTGTGTACCCATCTGGACCAGGAGCCTTATCGGTTGCACATAGCTTCAGGCATTTTAGCACTTCATTCTCCTCAAATCTGCCTTGCAGGGACATTTTCTCCTCTTCAATCAACATTGGACATTCAGCATTATTATAAGGTCTCCATTGATGTGTCTCTCTATACAGTTTCTTATAATATGCTATTATCTCCCCTTCAATTCTGCTTTTCTCTTGAGTAACCTCTCCTTGTATCATGAGTTGGTCTATATTGTTATATCTCCTGTGAGCATTTGCCATTTTGTGGAAGAATTTGGTGTTCTTGTCTCCCTCCTTCAACCATAGTATTCTTGATTTCTGTCTCCATGATATTTCCTCTTTCTTGACTAACTCTTCAGACTCAAGCAAGACTGCAGCCTCTTTTGTCGTTTCCTCCACAGTGAGAGTTCTTTTTACCCTTTCTGTATCTAATTCTGCTAACTGCTCTAACAATCTCCTTTTGACTGCCCAGATTTCCACCCTCCTCTTGTTTCCATTCCTTTAGCTTAAGTTTCAGTGCCTTAAGTTTGCATGCCAATACATAATCAGGTCTTCCTATGTAGCTGAAGGAGCTCCACCACTCTCTAACTCCATCCACAAATCCTTCTGACTGTAGCCACCAATTTTCAAACTTGAAGTAGCTTTTATTCCTCTCCCAGCAACCAATAATCAAAGCTATTGGTATATGATCTGAGCCCAGCCTTTGAAGAGGAATTGTTTCAAATTGTTGAAGGTATCATCCCATTCTTTAGAAATCATGATTCTATCAATTCTAGAGGCTGCCTCATGTTGGTCTCCCTTAAACCATGTGTATGCAGCATCTTCTAATTGCATGTCAACTAATTCCATGTCCTCTATGAAATCAGAAAACTCTCTCATTCCCTTAGTTCTTCCGTTGCAGTTCTTCTTCTCAAATATGTACCTAGATACATTGAAGTCCCCACACATTGCCCAGGGTCCCTCCATCAGCCCCCTTACTGAGCTCAATTCTTCCCATACAAGTCTCCTTTGTTGTAACAGTTAGGAGCATACACTCCAGATATATGGCAGCTAAAATTCTGGGTTTGTGATTCAAATTTACAAGTAATGGTGTAAGAATCAATTTCCAAGACCTCCCCCATCCATGCCCTCAACTAACAAATTTACAATTAACAAAAAACATCAACATCATGAAGAATTAAATATGTTTAATATGAGTCCAAATTACTCAGATACAGACCTGGTAGAAGCACAATATACAAGATTCCGGTTGTGCAAGACTCCATCCACTTGAAGACAATCAACCTGCAGGATGTAAAAAGAATCTCCATTAGACTGTAAAGAATAATTTGTTCATACTTAAACTGACAACAAATTTGATCTCTTGAAGAAGCCTCAACCTCTGAAGTCCTAAATACCTCCAGACAGAGTTCATCACAGAAACAAGTAAACAATGGGGAACAGAAGCCACAATGAAGCTTTTATGAATCAAAGCACAAAACCAGTAACCAAATGCTAGTCTAAGCAAAATGGAACTATGCAAAAGGCATAGGTGGAAATACATTTTACTGAGGATGAGTAATCACCCCAACCCTACCCTAAGTTAGTGTAGCCTATATGTAATGCAAGAATATATAATTAAAACACATACAACTATATGGACAAACAACAACATACCCAGTGAAATCCCAAAAGGGGTCTAGGGAGGGTAGAATGTTCACAAGACCTTACATGCCTTTGCGCATTTGGCGAATGGCGAGGCGTTGCCTTTGCGCCTATTACTGGCAAGGCGAGGTGACCTTGAAAATGGCGAGCAAAGGCGAGGCAATGGCGAGTTGCGAGGTGAGGCGCTAAAGGCGTTGCCTTTTCTAATTATTTAAAAAAAAGCAGGCCTGATTTGATAATTAAAAGGCAATATTAGGGTTTATTTGGAGTTTTGGACAAACCCGGCATTGTTCTCCCTTTTATCTCTCCAATTCGCAATCATGACTCTCTTCTCCAGTTTCGTGACTTTCACCAGGTACTTCTTCTTCTTTTTTCTTCCGTTCCTCTTTCTTCTCTGCTTCGCAGCCTTCAGCAGGTACATTTTCAGTACTTTTTTTCTTCTCCTTCTTCTTACATGTGCAGTAAGCAGTGTGCAGTCTCTGTTTTTTTATGCTCTATTTTTTTATTTCTGCAAACTACTTGTGAAATTAGGTCTTGGGCCTAACTCACAAATCTCACCGCCACCTAAATTAAAAAGAATTTTCGCGTGCTTGGCCCATGAAAAAGAATCAGGCCCACTGAGGGGGCGTGCCGAGAATATCATTAACTAATAAAAAGTATGCTCTCCGTCTCAAAAATAAAAGTGTGCTCTTTCTAACAGCTTAAGTTTTTAGATGAAATGATCACACACTTCAACATAGTATCAAAGCAGGACCCATCTCACCCAATGTTAGGGGGCCCACAATTCAAAATTGCACATGCACTAAGCACTGGCGTGAGGACGGTGTTAAGGAATGACAAAAGTTCCACATTGGTGGTTAATAAGATGGGTGGATTCCTTATAAGGCTTGGGCAATCATCCTCCCTTTGAGCTAGCTTTTGGGTGTTAGTTAGGCCCAAGACCTAATTTCACATGGTATCATAGCAGGCACAGATCATGGGATCGAATTTCACCACCACCCAAATTAATAAGAATTTCCACGTGTTTGGCCCATAAAAAAGAATTAGGTCTGCACATGAGAGGGCGTGTTGAGAATATCATTAACTAATAAAAAGTGTGCTCTCTCTAACGGCTTAAGTTTTTAGATGAGATGGTCACACACTTCAACACTACAATTGTTCGTAATTTCGATATATAAAATCAGCTTCCGGTAAAAGACTAATCTTCTAGGATCAAAGTCATGAGCAAATCACTGCTATACAGACATTGATGGGGCGATATCACCCTCTAATAGACGTTCTACATCCAGATATTATGTTCTAGTAGGAGGTAATTTAGTATCCTAGAAAAGTAAGAAACAGAGTGAGGTTGCTCGATCAAGTGTAGAAGTAGAATATCGAGCAATGGTTATGGCAACTAGTGAGCTAGTTTGGATCAAACAGTTGTTGAGAGAACTAAAATATGGAGAAATCGGTCAAATGGAACTTGTGTGTGATAATCAAGCAGCCCTTAATATCGCATCAAACCCAGTGTTTCATGAGTACTAAACACATTGAGATTGATTGTCACTCTGTTAGAGGAAAGATACTCAGAGAGATATTGTTACAAAAATTGTGAAGTCAAGTGATCAACTTGCAAATATCTTCACCAAGTACCTCACTAGTCCTCATATTAATTACATTTGTAATAAGCTAGGTACATATGATTTGTATGCACTAGCTTGAGGGAGAGTGTTAGAATAGAAATTAGATATATACAATCCTACTTAGAATGGGAGTAGGAATAGGAATTATATGTAGTATCCTACTTGGTAAAGGATTGTATTATAATGTACATAAATAGGGTCTCTGTGTAATAATGTAGATACACAATTCAATAATATTTTTGTCCAATATTTCTCACACTTTCCAATGGGCATAATCCCAAGGATGCAACATAAACAATTAATATTCACTTTATTTTAATTATTTTTTCAATTTTGTCCGTATATTTATTATTTATGCTTGTGATTATTAATCTTGGACTACACATACATATTTGAATTTTTCTCCCTCACTCCTTTTTTCAATAAAGCCCACGTTTTATTTGCACTTAAAGCCCCAAAGGATCTTAGTGCTTTTCGCGTTTGAAAACATTGATTATTTTTAACTACATGTGTTAACTTTCATCTAATGTACATTTTCATCTATGTTTTTTACTCCTTTTTTGTACACTTTTAAGTTATGGTGGAACTGCTCTTGTCCACGAGCATGACCATGTAAATCATTTGACCCTTTATTGCCCATTATTGTCATTACAAGTTGTTTGATTTAGTTTGGCACTATCCCGATCCAATCCTAACAAGTAATATGACCATATCTTTTTTCGAGAAAGAAGTACCATGACCATATCTTTTTCAGAGAAAGAAAATACCATGACCATATCTCCAATGTACTCAATCAAAATTGCCACTTATATCTATCTACATGTCCATTCTGATCTCTCCCTATAAAGACCCATTGGTCGTTTGGAATCCCTTGAACCAAGGCATCCATACTTCTTAAACTTTAGTTTTAGGTTCCTTCTCAATCCTATAGAGGAACACGTGCACTAAAAATGTTAGTTGTCTTTTTTTCCCTTTGATAAGTAATACTCATGCTTGTCTCCTTATCGCATACTACTCATAACCAGATAATCCTATAATTGACTCTTTTAACATCTCAAATTTATCTTTAAATCCTAGTTATACAATGATTTTCAATCCATTCATATTTACTATTTAGTCTATTCCATAATACCATAAATTGTAGCATGTATTGCAATCTCTCGCCTTATTGCTTGTCCATTTAGTCTCCTGTAAACAAGAGATATCAACTCTCCTCTTTAACATAATCGCATATTCCATTGGTTTCCTGTCAATGAGCCTATGTTTCAACTACCTATCCAAATCTGAATATGTTGGACCAAGATGTGGGGACCTTTTTTCTTGCACCACATCTGGGAGTCAATGAGGTTGAACTACTTTATGTACCACACATGTTCATAAAGTGAGGAACCCTTGTTCTGCTAATACTCTATACATGTTTGAGGATTTTCCACTAATTAAAAGAAAGTCAAATGTGACCAACTTATTTGAGAATGATGCATTGTTATTATTGTTGTTACAAAAGAAATCCAAATTTGCAAATGGCCATTAAGGTAGCGGTTGCTAGTCCCATGCATAAGGGATAGGATGAAAATGAGATATTATCATTTACATTTGATAGAAACTTGAACTCTGAATTGAATTAAGTGTAGGGATAGATAATCTGCAAATTCCAATATTATTTTGTCCAGGAGTCGGTGAGATGGTGTTGAATTCAATGGTTAACAAAACTTGACACTAAATCAAGAAACGGACAATTCATTTTGACCATCATATACAGATGGTTCAAGACCAAACCCAAAATAATTTTTTCTTCCTCCGCTCTACCACGCCTCACTAGAAGCAATAAAGTCAACACTCCATCAGGCATCAGGTGACACTTCTTAAACTCTTGCAACTTCCCATCTCTCTCTCTCTCTCACACACACACATCTCCCCCTAATTCATTAAAGAAGGTCAATAGTTGTTTTCATTTTCTATAACAATTTTTCTTCACTCCCCCACCCCCCAAAACAAGATTTATATGATCTTCTTATGCTATTTTATTCTACCAATTTTTCCCATTGATACAAAATCCCAACCAAGTCAAACTTTGCTTTTAATATGCGATTTTTTCCCCTTCTCTTCAGGAAATTATTTGTTATTTGCTAAACGGTTTATCTTTTTTCTCGATTTTGTATCTTATATCATTCATACAAATCACAATTTTTTGTATTATGGAAAATGCATAAGAAATTACAAGAAAGCCAAGACAGTGTCTCAGAGTTGAAAATTGTATACAACACTTCGATGAACATAAAATTTGTTTTGGAGGCATGTTGTTGTTGTTGTTTGGTACAATATGCCTATTCGGTCTGAATAAAACCTAGAAGTCAACTAATGAAAAATCATATTATGTGTCAAAGGTTGCACTAATTAGACAAATAAAGATACAGTTATCTACTATGTTTACACTCCAGACTGTACAAATGAAGGTCCAATGCATAATTGATTGCAAAGGGGCCAATCAATCACTCCAGATCTATAAAATATGAAGCCTCTTATGTCTCACAAGCCCAAGACAAGATTAAACTAAAGGTAAACAGCATACCTGCCATGAGTACAATTTTGAAATTCCCTTTTTCCTGTAAATGTTGCATACTTCAGAAGGTAGCCAATGGTTGAGATCTGAATGATTCTTTAGTGGTGCAATACTTGAAGGAGTGTTGTCTTTACTTGATAAGGAATTAGCTGTATAACTATTAAGTTTCTCCGGAGGTGTTGTTGATGCCATTATATCAGTACCCTGGATAAGCACATCCTTACCCTTAGAAACAGGACATTCTGGAGTCTTGTTTTGAACTTCAAGGATATTCCCTTTTGCTTGAGCTGCCTTGTGAGGGCTAAGAACAGGATATCCACTCAAACTTAGATGATCTTGGGACCCGGTTCTTTTGCCACTAATAGTCAGGATATCCAAGTTACTTCTGTGAGATTGTACAGAATCGAAATTTTTTTCGTCAGAGGCAAAATCAAAATGCTTAACAGGCATTGGGGATTTCTCTCCATCCAGATCCTTTCCCAACTTCCTCAATGAACCAACAGCAGAAACAATGCCGGCATCAGAAACTGTCTCTATACCTTCATTAAATACTTGGTGAGACTTATTGTCACACTCTCCGTTTCCAAGACTATTGGAATTGATTACCTCATTATGATTTTTCAAAGCGTCGGACTCAAGTGCTGCTTGAGAAGAAAATTTATCACTTCCCTCAAACAAACCATCAGCAACTTGAATTGCTTCATTCCAAAATGCTTCTCCGGGTGAAAAAATGGAGCTACCACGAGTTGACTTGGGAGTAAGTCCAATACGAAGCTTTGTAGATGTTGAACCAGGTGTCTCAGATTCAGTTGACCCAATGACAGGTACATTGTTACATTTTCTCAAGCTTATCCGAGCTTCACCTGATGTATTCCCCTCTGTTATCTAGCATAAGATGCAAATTCTCGCTTAAGTTGAAAAAAAATCGGTGAATCGATATTGTGGTATGTGGAAAAATATAATACCTACCTCAATAGAATTTAAAGCTGCGCACTCAGAATTAGATCTTCTGTTGATGTTAGAATCATTTTCACTCGAGATGCAGCGGATTCTCTTTGCATTCTTATTATCCACCTCAAGTAAGGGAGGGCTACCACTCCTTTTACTACCACCCTCACGCTGTGCTGAAGGTAAACTTAAACTAGATGGCAGTTCACTGAATTCAGGAAAACATAGAAAAGTTACCAAGTTAAACAACATGCAGACAAATCCAGCATAGCAACCACATTAGCCACAAAACCAATCACCACCAGGAAATCAAGAATAAAAGGCATTACCTGCAATATAATGACAAAAAGTTTGTAGCAAACTGCTTAAGTTCTGAGTTTCCATTAACCTGTGTAGTAACCAAGACATCTTTTCCATGACCTCTATTTTCAACAACATGTGAGTCGGAGGGAATATCAGACTTCTCCTTCGAAGGTTTTGCTTCAGTAGTTCTAGATTGTGCTTCGACCAGAAAAGTACTCTCTTTATTTTCATCTTTTAGATATGGACCGATCTCTAACGTCAGGTTTCTCTTAACCGGTGTGCCTCTAGCTATGTGTGAAGATTTACTATCATCCTGAGAAGTCACTAAATACCCATTCAACGAACCTTTCGTGGAAGGAGATCCTTCCTGTGTAGTCTTAACATCTTTCTTGGCTCTTGTAGGTTTCAAACTCGGTGATAAGGACTTCCTCTTCTTTTTCGAAGCAAAGAACTAATATAACAGTAGTCAACACAACAGCAAATACCAAAATTAGCCATATATTATAAAGGATATTCCACAATCATCAAAGCATGATAATAAAGGAATTAAGAACTAAAAGATTGAAATAAAATTGCCCCCATCATGTGGAAGTGATGCAAGATAGAGTTTTGAAGAAGCTACTACAACTGCTCAATTAGAAATTAGAGTTGGGGGATTCAATAGCATTGTGCGGTTCCTAAATCATAAAAACTGAAAAAAAAAATATGGAAAAAAACTAGGGTTTTTAAGGAGGGGAAATGAAAAGAAGAATGTACAAACTTGATCAATGCGTGCTCGAGGAGTATCAGAAGCCATGAGAAGAAGAAATCCAGTAGAAGATTTGATGATTTGGTTCAGAAAATTGTGTTCGCATTCATGGATTTGAAATTGGATTTTTTGTTCTTCTGGTTACGCTGCAAAGTTTGAAGAAGCCATTTGAATCTATTAAGACCGCGCAGAAGAGAGCTATTAGGGGATGAGAATGTATTTGTGATGTTCAAATGTTGCAATTGTTTTGCAGTTATGCCCTTGTATTTTAGAAAAATTATTCTTAATTTTGTAATATTCAAAATTGATACTATATCGTAGTAGTGATAAAAGATGTAAGTTTACCCTCTATTTGGATCATTGTTACCCATTGTATTGTATTGTTATTATACCTACAATGTTTGTTTTGATTGTTACTTGTAATCTATTATATTGTATTGTTAAATTTCATTGTTACGTAAACAATGAAAATCCTCATTTTATGGAAGAACCGATTTGGTGTGTTCCCATTGTTACTTAATTTTTTTCCAATTATGTCCTTAGTACTATTTTACCAATTACCCTATATTATTTCATCTCACTCAAACCTCCTACCTAGCAACTACTACGTTACTTTGTCTCCTTCTAGGTTTGGTTGTTTAAATTTGTCCTTCCTCTTTCTTCTTTATTTAAGCATATGTTCTTCCCTTTTTTCATACTTTTGTCTCTTTCAACATATTGCTTTATATGTTTTTTAAAACTATAATTAAATCAATCTATATACAAACGTGATGATAAAGTTTGATAATCATATATATATATAAGAGAACTTTAGGCCCGTTTATGTGGCGCCACCACAAATCAGGATTCCTTTTAATATATTTATTTCCAAAACTAGCATTTTCTTCCTCTCAGAAACCTTCACAACCGTCACCATCATCTTACAAATTAAGCCTCCACCAAATCTTCCATATGTATAAAATATCAGCCCTTTTGAACTTACTTAAGCAACTGATTGTCAGATACGAATGCAGGGCCAAAATTCCTATGTATACTTGCATTGTTGCGTGCATTAGTCTACTGTTTCTCTATAAACTTACTTTACCTTTGGTGATTTGAGTTAATCATTTTTTTGTCTTAGGGTGGTACAATATAGATTGAAGGGCAATGTCATTTATTAGAGTTTTGAATTGATATTTGAAGTACATGTTGTTGGATGTTAAAAGATATGAATGAAATATGAAGAGTTGCGATTTTCATGAAAAGTTGTGACTTTTATGAAAAGTTGTGACTTTTATGAAGAGTTGCGACTTTTATGAAAAGTTGCGACTTTTATGAAAGGTTGTGACCTTTCCGATAAGGCACAATAAGCATTTGTTCATACTACCCTTTGTTGTCTATAAATAAAGGAATTTCCTTTCATTATAAAACAACGAAAATTCTGAACTACTTCTTCTTCTTTTGACAATTAATATTTGTGTACTTTGCTCCTGTTGAGTGACTCACTGACACCATTGTTTTTGTATCAATACACTGGTGAATAGAATCGTTCTATTCTGAGGGGATCGATTCCTTTAAACCTCGGGCACTAAAGGGGAATAATTTCCTTAAGGGGACACTATGCATTCTGTGGGCTCGATTTTTTCCTTTCTATTTCATTTTATTGTTACAGATTCTGGTATGTTTTTTACCGTCATTAATTTATATTTATGTTATTAATTGTTGTTTTTGAGTACATGTTTTAAACTCTGTTGTTTATGTTTCTGCAAAGTTATTGTTATAAGTATTTGTTAGTACATATTAAATAACACACATTAATTGAGTATTTACGCAAGTTTTCTCTACTGAAATTGTTGAAGGTACAATAAAATCCATTAAAGATATATACTATTATCTCTTGAAGACAAAATACAAATTTGGTATGCCTTTGTTAGGACATAAAGACCTTAAAAACCTTTTTGTACCTTGATGTGCGAAGTGAACCAGCAAAAGAAGACAAGAATTATTAAACTTTTGACATGGCTTCAAGGATGTTTTGTCGGATGACCTATAGAAGAATATGACTAGACTGGAACCTCTTTTAATCTCAAAGACATAGATAACTACATAATAAATAAATTGTTCATATTCAATATGAAGTATGGATAGATTCTCAAGTTTACTGCAAGTTATAAATTATTTTCTTGAAGTAATAGATGAGTTTCTCGACACTGAGAATGGAATAGAATTGTAGTTTCAAATTGAATTTCATCACTATGGTATGCTGATTTTTAAAAAGTACCTAACAAATTGAATAGTTTTGTGTAATATTTTTCTCTTTCAAGAATATATGACAAGTTGAATTATTGTCTAATATGATACATTCTTCCTTTAATTTCCATTTTAATAATTTCTTATGATACATTTAAATTAGGAACTTTAAAATGATATATGCAAAGCAAAAGGTAGGGCTGAACTTTGTACACGTTACATTATAAAATAGTTTTTTAGTCTTAATGAATGATAGGTTTTAACTATTATTTTATAAATTCCGTGATACTGAATTTCCATGCGAGGCGCATATAATTTTTCTAGTATAACTATAATTGGTGAAATAATTTTATGTTATTTTCATATGACATAAAAAAATATGCATGATAGTATTGTTATTTAATTAGTAATTATTGATAAATTTAGTATTTAGAAAAATTAAGGACATTTTAGGTACCATACATTCAAACCAAACAATAAAAATGTTATTAAAGAGCCAAATAAGGCTTGTAAAAAAAATGCATGATAGTATTGTTATTTAATTAATAATTATTGATAAATTTAGTATTTAGAATAATTAAGGACATTCTAGTATATTTATAAAGTACAATTATACATTCAAACAAAACAATAAAAGTGTTATTAAAGAGCCAAATAAGGCTTGAACACACAACCTTAAGGAACTTTTGCAAAACCTTAACCACTAGACTAGATCTTTCACTTGTATTAAGAGGTGTCGATACTTATATATATAAACCAAAATTTAACCTTTATATACAACGTAATTTTTCGGCACCTTCGTCAAGGGTGGTCCGCCCCTGAATACAGTACATTATGAAACAATGAGTAACAATGATCCAATAGGGCGGGCAATAGAGGACAAACGGTTGTGGCGAAGCGAGGCCGGGCGGATAAAAATAAAAAAAATGAGCGGGGATAAGTATATGATTGATATTTTAATTGAAAAATTAATATAATATCGTACAAATCAACCTTACTTTTCTATAATAAGCACTTCTTGAAGCTTTTTTCTAAAATTCATAGTATTGCATTGGTCTTCGAATACGGTACATTGTGACTCTTGGATTGTGAGGACGATTGGATTGGGATGCACTACTTCTTCCATTGTAAATTATTTAATTTGTCATGAATTTTATAAATTACGAATGATAACAATTTTGAAATTGTTTTTATATTGAAATAACATTTGTTTCTTTCATTGTAAATGGTTCAAGTCTTATTTGACGTGATTTCTATAAATTATGAAATGTAACATGTTTGAAAATATTTTTATATTGAAATAACACTTTTTGAATCTATAAAGGTGATTTTCATTTTTTAATGTCTTTACCAAAAACCATGAAAGAATTGTTATTTGATCTTTCTCAAATGGTTGAATTGACTATGAAGGCCAAGGTTGATAATTTGAAGTGTTTTGGAAAGTTATTTGTGTTCATTGAGATTGACTTCAAATTAAACATATTTTTTGTAATGTCAAAAAATTACACGTATCGATGTATGTGTAGAACCTACCTTGTAGCTTGGAACTATGGAAGAGTGCCCCATGAGAAGATACTATTGTGCTATATTATTTGTATGATTAGGTCAATTTGTACTACATATTATTGAAGACGACATGAGCAAGTAGGATAAATAATACTTGCCTGTAGGTTCATAACCTAGTTGAGTTTACATCTCATGTCGTTGATGGTATATAATTTTTCGATATGATAGTATTTCACATGGTTTTGATCAAGTTTTAATGTTAATGCAAGGACTTTGAAGTGTGTTTTACCTTTATATTTTATTTCACTGTGTAACGTAGGAATTAATATAAGTACTTTCTTATTTATCAATGCCTATGCATATCACTTGATTTAGTGATTTCTTTTAATTTTATCTCATTTCATGAAAAACGGTTGTATGACATATATTAGGCATGTGGAGCTTATGCCTTTTGGCCATTTAACTGTTGTTTTATGATTATGTGTTGATCATCCTGATTCTTGAATCATGCGGTTAAAAAAGTTTAAGCTCTTTCAATCGGATATTTTTGATGAGATTCCACTTACATTTTGTAAAGCTTAAATAGCTATATTTTTCGAATCATTGAAGTTTGTCTCAATTTTCAATTGACTACCGTAATGTTTGTCATAAAGGTACAACAAATGATAACAATTCTTTATGATTGTAATTATGATTATTCATATCGAATTGATGCTTGAGACTTTATTAATTTTAGAGAAAACACATAAAAAAAAACTTGAACTTGGTCGAACAACTTACTTTAGAACTTAAACTATACATGTGTTTAAATACCCCTTAACATCTTTAAAGTAAATTAAATACAACCTAAGGGCTGACGTGGCAAAGAGAGTGAGTTCACTCACCTAATAACGTGTGAAAGAATTAAAAAAGGAAAAAAAATATAAAATCATACAAATGACATTTTTTTATAGGTCAATATATAATTAATACTTTAAATATTATTTTCCTTATGTATTAACTTTTATTAAGATCCAAAAATAGATAGTTTTTTACCTCTTCTTGGCTTAGCAACAACTTTAGCTTCAAAGTTTATTGTTAAAGATGTGAATCTATTTTTGAATCTTGGAAGTAACTTGGAATCCGATAAAGATGTGGTGACACTGGAGAAGAAAATGCGGAGTAAATTTTATGGGGTTGGGTTTTGGAGAAGTCCCTCTCAAAAGCTTTGACGCTTACTGTTAATGGTGTATTCAGGAAGAGAGTGATAGAGAAGTGTTGGTTTGGTTGGGGGTGGGTGGGGGCTGGGTTTGGGGGGGAATGTATTTTTAATTAATTAATTAATTAGTGTAAATTAATTTTAAGAAGTGTTAAAGAAAAAATGGTGAAAATAATTAATAAAAAAATTAAATTTATGACGTTGTGCTGACATGGCTATGATGTGGCAAGTGAGAGTAGTATTATAATCTCATGGTGGTTTTTAATTCACTAGTGAACTTAACCGCGCTTTGCGCGATTAGAAATAATTCGCTAAATTCGTCAAATAATTAATTTTTTAGAATAATTGAGTGTTAAAAATATTCTAAAAATTCTTAGTAATGTTTAATTCAAATATATCAAATTTCATTCTTAATTTAGTTTATTATTAGTACTTATGTTTTATATATTTTGCGATTTTAAATTGCTTAAGAATCGTAGGTCTTCTGGAAAAAAAAAACTACATCGCTAAAATTGTTCACCTTATTTTAATTTAAAAAGGTAAGTTTGATTTAATAAGTTGAACTCTT
>JAJOOS010024890.1:0-12297 GCA_029582725.1 Solanum chiquidenum
ATTGAATGACAAGTTTTATGAGAATATGAACATCTTATTTCATTAAAAGTCTGAAGTCTGCCTCGTTACTATGTTTGTCATTCCCGACAAACAACTGACCAACTAACCAACTAATATGAGACAGAAAAAATATTCGTTAATAGTATATTTATTAGTTGCTAAACTTGGAGAAGTTATTTTACTTATTTATTTAAACGTTTATAATATTTAAGTGTGTTTATTTTATAGGAATGTTGTTTAATATGTATAGTATTTTATTAATTAAGTAGCAATTAATTTAATCTTCCTCCAAATTATTTAAATTACAACCTCTTTTATCCAATTTATTTCAATTATAGTCTTTTCAATTGTAGCCCATCTGATCCAATTATCAAAGACCCCCATCTTTAATCGTCACCATTCATCTCATCTAAATCAAACCCCATAGTCAATCGTTTAAATTTGCAAATAGTAGAAATTAAAACTAAATATGCATCTCACTTCTATTTGAAGTTCAATCCGTAGCTTATCTTTTGTAGAATTTTTCTTAGTATACGATTATAATTATATGTCAGACTAATTTCTTGATTTCATATTTATTCAATTTCAAATTTATTTTGTTAATTAGTTATGTATTTTCTCTAACTCTACTTATGCATTAAGTATTTTTGCCATATTTTTTCTAAATAATATTTGTCATTATTTTTTTTAATTATCAACTATCTTCTTTACCTCCTTAGAATTATGATATTTTTTTTATCTAAGTCACAAATACTGATATAGTATATAAGTTATGACATATTAAAATAAATAATTAAGTAAAATAATTAATTTTATTACATAAATTCCCCATTGATTTAGTAAATATTTCATGGATGATAACCAAAATTCATTTTGTATTTTTATTATATAGAGGATTTAAGAGAGAGCTAAATCTAAATAAACCTACCTACACACACCTATATATAATATTTAAATATAAATTATATAAAATAACATAAAATTATAGGGAAAATTCATAAAAAGAATTATTATACTTATATTAACGAACTTAAATAAAATTATATGAATACTTATGCTAAAAAATGGAAATACTATATACTTTTTAAAAAATGCTATATACATGGATGATTATAGGATTATATTAAATATATTATAGTAATATTACATAGATGAAAGATTTGAATTGTCAAGACTCAAGAGTATAATATACATTACATACGATGAAGAGGAAGGAGTATGAAAAAAGAAATGAGTGTGTGGGGCCACACATGAAATAAAGCTTTTATGACTCTAGAAAAAGAAAATTGATTCTTCTAGAAATTATTATTTGATCATTAATCATATAAATAACTTTGCCCTTTAATAAAATTAATTAATATTACAAAATTGTCGTTGGTTGTCCAATCTTGGCTCTTCTATATAATAGAAATTTAGCTATTACATAGTTTCTTATTCTTTGATGTGTATTGATATTTGTTACTGCATTTGTTCTGTATCTTGGTATTTACTGTCTCATTTCTTATAATCATGCGTCAAATACTTGCCTTTTAAGTCGATGAACTTTCAAAAACAACCTCTTTATCCTAAAAAAGATAGAAATAAGATCTGCCTTCATTCCCAGACCCCATATGTTATTGTTGCTATATTATTAATAGTGACTTGTCAGGTGGATTTATCAATATAAAAAAGGGCAAATTACAAAAATCACATACTTTTAAGGTAAAATTACAATCTATCACTTAAAAGTTTATAATTACAGAAATCCCTCAAAATAGATACAATATTATAAGCGCTGATACATTAATCTGATGCGCGAGATACATTAATCGTTAAGTAATATACATTACATTTTATACATGATACACTAATCTAATGTACATTTTATACATGATACACTATCTGATGCGTGATATACACTAATCGTTAAGTAATATACATTACATTTTATACATGATACACTAATCTAATGTACATTTTATACATGATACACTATCTGATGTGTGAGATACACTAATCTGATGTACATTTTATACATGATACACTATCTGATGTGTGAGATACACTAATCTGATGCGCGAAAATGAGGGATTTTGAAAATTTGTAAAATTTATAGGGGATAATGGTAATAAGTAAACTAAAAGGTGGGATTTCTGCAATTTTTCCTATAAAACTCCCATAATTTAAATAAGATAGAATATTTCAGTAAACAAGTAGAGATGAAAATAAGATCCAAGTATAAGTACATCTAACATGAATTGCTTGCAGGGGCGAATTTTAAATTAAAAAAATGGGTCACCGGAATCCTTGGTCATCCGACAAAATTTGATATAACTACTTGTATAATTTGTAAAATATATCAAATAGCAACTGAAGGAATCCATGATCACAAATAATTGGATGGCTCATTGGTTTGAGTTTTTGTTTTTCACTATGAGGTTGAGGGATCGATTCCCAATTACTACATTCCTTTCTTGCAGGCCTTTTTTAAAAAAAATGCAGCATTGTTTTTTACTTCTATTCTTATTTTTACAATAAATAAATAATAATAATAATCTAAAAGTAGGTTCCATTGCAAGCATTTTATTTAACAAAAAACATGAAGTAGCGCTCAAACTTTCCAGCTGAAAAAACCCATTTCTTCCTTCTTTTTCGTTCTTTCAATTGAAATCACCATTCTTAGTAAGCAAACTAGAAAAATCAATTATAATATTTTAGATTTTATCTTACGTGCAATGATCAACGGCGGCTCAAACACACAAGTGGTTTGAGATAAAATCAAACCGAAGCCTTACACTTTTAAGAAAAAATAATATTCTTTTTAGGGTAAAGGGATATATATACCCCAGAACTATCGTAAATGCTATGCAGATACCCTTCGTCATACTTTTGGGACATTAGTGTCTCTGCCGTCCAAAAACTAGAGCATATATACCATTTATACTAACGAATATACACGTGTCATAATCTTATCAGTCGATCTGATATTTAATATATCGGATCAACGGATAAGATTGTGTCACGTGTCCCTATTTAGTCTTCCGTTAGAGTGAAGGGCATATATGCTTTAGTTTTTAATTTTTACGGCAGGGGCACCAATGTCCCAAAAATATGACGGAAGGTATCTGCATACCATTTACGATAATTCGAGGATATATTTATCCTTTTCCCCTTCTTTTTATAAAGTCTGCTTTTTAAATTTCTTGAGATGCAAAATTGTATTATTTTTTTTATAATTGGATTCTTTTAATAATTATTTTTCAATCAATAATTCATATAACCAATGCATTTAATCTTTCTTGCGACGTAGTACTCTAAGTATATCAAATTTCTTGTAATAACTATTTCTCTTAATATTTTTTTTTTGCAAATGATATTTAATATTTTTCTTATGAAAAAGTTATATCTATTATTTCTAGGATAATTGAGGTCCTTCAAATTTGGAAGCCTAAAGTAGTTGCTTTTTTTTTATAGGGGCAAAGCTGTCCCTGATGCACCCGTCTTCTTGAAATCCTAGATTCGCCTCTATTTGCTTTAATAAGTTAAAAATTCTGAAGATTCTGAGGAAATTTTGAAATTCTAAACATTGTTTAAATGGGAGACTCTTATGATATGTATAACGTAATGCAAGATTCTTGTTGCTCATCAATTTAATTGGGAGGGTAAAAATGATTGATGTAGAAATGTAATAAATGGATCCAAAACAAAAGTAATAAATGGTGACTATCATTAGTCTTTTCAAAAGCAATGAAATGGATTTAAATAGAGGAAATTTTAAAAATAGCTAAGACAAGAAATATAATTAGGCAAAATTGTTATAGTTTGCTTAATTATAATTTGTAGCTGCATGTTAGAAGGAGAGAGATGAGCGAGATTAGGAGAGTGGAGAAAGATGAGCGAGAGAGGAGAGAGACAAATTGTATTGATATATTTGCTAAATAATTGAATATATGTAACTAGTATATATATATATATATATATATATATATATATATCAATGATTGTATTTGTATAGCTGCTGAATAATGCTATATATGTAATTAGTATGTATATGTATCATTGAATACAATTGTATTAACGAAATACGATTTGTATCAATGAATAAATTGTGAATACAATCGTATCAATGTTGAATTAAGTTCAACATTTGTATTTGTATAATTTATTGTTATCATTTGTATCAATGTTATATCAATGTTGTATCAACGAATGCATTTGTATTTGTATAATTGAATATTAACATTTGTATTTGTATAATTGATTGTTATCATTTGTATTCAGAGAGAGGAGGCAGAGAGAGGAGAAAGGTGAGGGAGATATGGTAGAAATAGAGGACAAAGGCAATCGAAATAGAGAGAGAGGAGGAGGGAGAGAGGAAGAGAGAGGAGAGAAAATAGCTACAAAATCCTAAGTATATCTAGAAATTGCAATTCTTCCAAACTATAGTGATGTATTATACATATATATAACATATTTGCCTACTTACGTAATATTCCTATTTAAAAATGGAAAATTTGTCCATCATAACAAACTATTAATTCAAAATAAATGTTATAACTACAGTTTTATTTAATTCCAATTCGCAGCAAACATCTTGCCATTTGCCTCCCTCCCCTCTCTGGAATCTCGATCGTCACTCTCATCTTTTTCAGTCATCTCTCCTTCGCCTCTCTCACTTTATACAAACACAAATGTATAAATTGTGTTTGTGTTTGTATAAAGCGAGAGAGACTGTATATACAAATACATATCTTCGTCATATACACTTATAATTAGACAAATACAAATCTTCCCCTGCCCAGTTCTCTTTTGCCTTTCTCTCTCTCGCTTTATACGAACACAAATTATACAAATACAATGGATAATTTATGTTTGTATAAAGCAAGAGAGAGATTTGATATACAAATACAAATGTTTTAACTCGATTCAATTGTATACAAATTCAAATTTTATGCAGATATACAAACACAATCATTGATACATATACATAGTAGTTACATATATATAATTATCTAACTGATATACATAGTTAGATTCGAACCTTGGTCTCAAGGGTGGTATCTCTAGCGTGTCCCAGTAGCACAAGGGCACTCATATGCTTCTCATGAGTGCACTGCTAACTATATCCTAATTTCTGCCAGTTTTTCAAAATAGATATACATATATGCATATGATTTTTTCGAAAGTTAGCGGGTGCACGTGCACCCCTCTCCAAAGTGTGAGTCCGCCTCTGCTTACAAGATATTTTAGCTTAAAATAAGCCAATTTAAATGGGCTCTACGTATGGTGGATATTTTTTTGGAAAAATTATTGAAATACACGTCTTATGTTTCCCTTATTTCTAATATTCCCTTCTATTTTTAAAAACCTTTAAAATACCTTATTTCTCTCCTAATTCTAAATTATTTTATAATGTATCCGAGCTAGTTTTTAATATATTCAGTTTATTTTATAATGTATCCGATCTACATATTATGTATCCGATTTATTTTACTTTTTCAGGGATTAATGTAATTACAAACTAAATAGGGATATATTGTAATTTCATATTAAAACTATGTGATTCCTAAAATTTATACTTTATTTATGTTTGCATCGAGGGTATGTGGAAATATATTTTGAAATAAATATTGATATCATGATAATGATTTAGTGGGAAAATATCATGTTGTTAGTCTGATGATAGATGATTTTCGGTTTTCTTCTGTTGCAGTTTTCAGGTTGTCATCAAAATGATCAAAATGTTCCTTAATGTATGGCTTTGATTCCATTTGGTCCTTAATGTATAGACTTGATGGAAATGATCCTTTATGTATCATAAATTGTGATCAATTTAGTCCTTAACCCTAAAATTAATATATTTCTTCTTTTTTTTGCCATCAAAATATACGAAATATGTAAAAGATGAGTTCGTTCAAGACTTTCCTTCCCCTGTTTCCAAAAATTCCAAAAGGGCATATCAATTTTTTTTAATCAAAAGGGTAAAATCGCTCCTGACGGAGCGATTTTCTTCTGACAAAATTGACACCGTTACTCCTTTAAAAAACATAAAAATCGCTGCCGGTCCAATTTTTTTTTCTTTACAATAACTGCTGTGAATTTTTTTTAACAACGCTGCCCCAGCAGCGTTTAAAAAATAGAAATAACTGCTATAGCAGCCATTTTCTTTAAAAAGTTTAAATTATTTTTATTAAAAATTCCCGAGGCGAGGACTGCTTAAAAAAATAATGGGAAATCGCTCCACGTGTAGCGATTTTAGTTAATTTTTTTTTAAATAATCACTGCCATTAAAAAAAATAACTAAAATCGCTACACGTGGAGCGATTTCCCATTATTTTTTTAAGCAATCCTCGCCTCGGGAATTTTTAATAAAAATAATTTAAACTTTTTAAAGAAAATGGCTGCTATAGCAGCTATTTCTATTTTTTAAACGTTGCTGGGGCAGCGTTGCTAAAAAAAATAAAATCACAATAGCGATTTTAAAGAAAAAAGAAAAAAAAATTGGACCTGCAGCGATTTTTATGTTTTTCAAAGGAGTAACGGCGTCAATTTTGTCAGAAGAAAATTACTCCGTCAGGAGCGATTTGCCCTTTTGGTTAAAAAAAAGTTGATGTGCCCTTTTGGAATTTTTGGAAACAGGGAAAGGAAAGTCTTGAACGAGCGCATCTTTTATATATTCCGTATATTTTGATGGCAAAAAAAAAGAAATATATTAATTTTAGAGTTATGGACTAAATTGATCACAATTTATGATACATAAATGACCATTTCCATCAAGTCCATACATTAAGGACCAAATGGAATCAAAGCCCATACATTAAGGACCATTTTGATCATTTTCTCTCTTTAGTTTTATCATAATCTTTTCTGTTATTGTTAATTTGTTACAAATAATTATATTATATAATTATACTCATATATAATGTAGTTCGTTTATTCTTTATCTAATTGTTTATAGTGTGTTTTCGTACATCAATACCAATATAATTTTGATTTATTGATATCAGTGGTAAAATTTTATTCACAATATTTAATTTTGCTCCATAATTATTAATAATGAGTGATATGTTTATCTTTAAGCATACTTTTAATCTTAAAAAATGATCTTATGTTATTTTTTTGTACTTGAATAATAATTCGTTTTTTTTTTATATATTTCGTATTAATAAAATGCACACATGTAAAATACGTAATTTAGTTAACTGTATGAAGTAAAGTGTCGGCAATGGCTTTGGGATATTATGTATCTATTTAATTTTGTCAGTTAGTGTTTCATTTTCAAAATTTGGTAGGGTATTACAAATGAGAAAAAATGGAAAGTTTTGGAGCTTTCAGGTCTTTATTTATTCAACAATAAATAAATATTGATGGAACATGTTGGTTTATTTTTTAACACAACAATAAACAAGGCTGAAATTGTTTTCTTATATCTCATAAAAATTATAGTTCTTTTGTTTTTAATTAGAGCAAGACAAAAACATATTTGCCCTCTTATTATTAGTCTACGTGTTCCAGGACTACACATACTTGATTATGACGATTCAATATGATTTTGTGGATAATTTAATAAATAATTAAGTTGGATATAGCATAAAGTTGTACTAATGGTGTATGAGAAATTAACTTTTAAAATAAACCTATTGTACTCAGGTTAAAATAATCCTTTAAACAAATGGAAAAGGGTCAAAATTGCTCCTAATCTATGTGAAATACATCACTTATAATCTTCGTTACATTTTGGGATAAAAATATCCTCGCCATTATCTTAAGAGACCACAAATACCCTCAAGAGTTAACAATCTAAATTCTTAATGACGTGAAATTAATCCCTCCACCTAAGCATTGCCAACTAGGATTCACTATAAAAAAAACTAGACCTTTAGAGGCGACAAAATTCACCACAAAAGCAAAAATATCATCTGTCACGACCTTGACCGTCGTGATTGACACCCACACTAACTCTCCGATGGGAGAACCACTACTACAACCAAACCCAAGCAACTAAACCAAAACTAAGGCAAGAAATAGGGAGTTCCCATAAACGCCAACAAAAGTCTTACAACGAACTAAACAATGAGGAAGAAATAACCTAGAACCTGAAAGTCAATGTACCAAAACATCTAAAGTTCAACAAGTCTAAACAAGAAGGGATGCAACCCCAATCTAATAAAATAATCAACTAACTAGAACATAGTCTAAGTCCGAAAATGGTGGACATAGACGAAAGAGAACCCATGACAGCCTGAAAGAATAGGCTCACCCTTGAATTCGAACGATCACTGATCTCCTAAGCGAGGTCTGTCAGTAGCCACTTGAAGATGTCTTGTACTTAACAAAAATAAGAGCAAGTGCAGTATCAGTACACAACCACAATGTACTAATAGGATCACGCGGCTATCCCACTAAGTGCAATATACATAAGTCATCACAACAATATAATTACATGCACATATCGAACATATAAAATATCATCAACATATACGAACCATGAACAACTTCACATTTTCAAGATACACATTTATATCAAATCATTGGTCCTCTCATGGAACCCAAACCCAAATAGTTAGCATACCGGAACGTGTTATATCGGAACGTGGCAACCGATCCCATAATTATACCATAACGTGACAACCGATCCAAGTTAGTTATGCCAGAACGTGACAACCGTTCCATTCAACACACCACAATTACAATAACAAGTATATCCTCAAGATCATACAATTAAGTCATGATTTTATGGTAACCATCATACATCTATCTCATTTACAACAAGTGTGATCAATAATGCAACATTCATATACATACATGTATCATAATGAAGCAAGAACAAACATACATAACACAATCATAAAATCACAACCATCACCCCGCTACAGCGGCCCCACCAAAGCAACCAAAATCCCCGCCAAAACGGGTTGCACGAAACATGGAGCTATTTAAAGAATTCCAAAATCCCCACTTCACAACACACCTGTAACCCATGACGCTCAGAAAATACCACGCTAAGATCAATTTTGAGAGTTCTACTCGCCCGAATTCAATTCCATAAAGTTGTGCGGGCTCCTTAACGAGTTATATAACTACTCATGTATTCAAAATTATAATTAACTCATCCGATTGTTACAAGATTTCCCTACACCTTAAAAACTCCGATTTCGTCCAAATCTGGACTAGGTTGGGAAAATCCAAATACTACAAAAAAGTTTTTCGGCCCCAAATTCTCTCTCGTTGGCATTTCTATAACGACAGAAATAGGTCGTTACAATAGATTTTAATTTACCCATCACTCATCCCCGAGTGACAAAACTTAGGAAAATAGGCTAAGGAATGAATGAAGTAGTACCTGAATCAATGAACAATTGGGGATACTTGTCTCGCATGTCCCTCTCGATTTCCCAAGTAGCTTCCTCAACTGGACGATGCTTCCATTGAACTTTCACGGACTTAAACTCCTTGGTCCTCAACTTGCGCACATCACGATCAAGAATTGCAATTGGTTCTTCCTCATAATGGAGGTCTTTGTCTAACACAATTGAGTCCCACTTTATGATATAATCCCCGTCACCTGATATCTCTTCAACATGGACACATGAAATACTGGATGAACTTCCGATAAATTAGGAGGTAAAGTCAATCTATATGCTACCGGTCCCACATATTCAAGAATCTCAAATGGACCAATGTATCGCGGACTTAGCTTACCTTTCTTACCAAATCTCATCACTCCTTTCATGGGTGATACCTTCAGAAGAACATTCTCACCAGTTTGAAACGTCATGTCTCTTACCTTATGATCCACATACTTCTTCTGTCTACTCTGGGCTGCTAAAAACTTAGCTTGAATACTCCTCACCTTATCTTGAGCATCCTTCACTAAATTAACCCCCAAAAATTTCACATCCCCAGCCTCAAACCATCATATGGGTGATCTACATCCTATCCCATAGAGTGCCTCAAATGGTGCCATATTTATGCTGGAGTGATAACTATTATTATAGGAGAACTCACACAAACGTATGAATTTATCCCAATGCCCTCCAAAACAATCACACATGCCCTCAACATGTCTTCTAACACTTGGATAGTCCTCTCTGATTGTCCGTCTGTCTGTGGATGGAAGGCTGTACTAAAGGTGAGTTGTGTGCCTAATTTATCATTTAATTTCCTCCAAATTCTCATCCTCAAATTGTTTGTCCTTGACATCCTCAATGAATGTGGCCCTCACTTCAATGCTAGCTAACACCCCACCTCTTTCTGAGATGCCTAACTGCATGAACTAAGACTCTAAGGTCTGAATTTCCTTAGCCAAAGGTTGCTTGGATACACTCAAACAAGCTAAACTATCCATACTCACCGCTTTTCGACTCAAAAAGTCTGCCACCACATTAGCCTTGCCCGAATGGTATTGAATGGTCACATCATAATCTTTAAGTAACTCCATCCACCTTCGTTGTCTCAAATTCAAATCCTTTTGAGTGAACACATGCTGCAAACTACGATGATCAGTAAACACTTCACACTTAACACCATAGAGGTAATGCCTCCATATCTTAAGAGCAAACACTACCGCTGCCAACTCTAAATCATGGGTTGGATAATCCTCTCATGCACCATTAATTGACGCGAGGCATAAGTTATAACATTCTTATCCTGCATCAACATAACACCTAAACCAGGATGTGAAGCATCACAATAAATAATAAAATTCTTACCTTCAATCGGTAATGCTAGAATGGGCGCGGTGGTCAAGAGAGTCTTGAGCTTGTGAAAGCTCTCATCACACTTTTCAGTCCATTCGAAGGGTATTTCCTTTTTGGTCAAGTTAGTCAGGTGAGTGGCAATGAAAATAATTTTTTTCACAAATCGACGATAGTAGCTAGCGAGCTTACAAAACTCCTAAATTCCATCACAGAGCTAGGCCTAACCCAATTCTTAACCGCCTCAATCTTTTGGGGATCTATCATTACCCCTTCTTTTCAAGCTACATGCCCTAAAAATGCAACCGATTTCAACTAAAATTCACACATAGAAATTTAACATATATCTTTTGTTTCCTAAGAACACCCAAAACACTATGAAGATGGTTGTCATGATTTTCCTCACTTTTCGAATAGACCAAAATATCATCAATAAAGACTATGACGAAAGAATCAAGAGATGGCTTGAACACCCCATTCATTAAACTCATAAAAGTTGCAGGCGCATCGGTCAAACCAAAAGACATAACCAAAAACTCATAGTGCCCATAGCGAGTTTTAAACGTCGTTTTGGGCACATCATCAGGCCTAATTTTCAATTGATGGTAGCCAGACCTTAGATCAATCTTAGAGAAAACTGATGCACCTCGCAAATGGTCAAAAAGATCATCTATTTGAGGCAAGGAATACTTATTTTGAATAGTGACCCTATTCTATTACCGATAATCTATACACATTCTCATACTACCATCATTTTTCTTAAAAAATAAAACTGGAGCACCCCATGGGGAAGCACTAGGACGAATAAATCCCTTATCAAGAAGCTCTTGGATTTGAGCCTTAAGCTCTCTTAATTCTGTCGAAGCCATGCGATATGGACAGATAGAAATGGGACGAGTACTAGGTTCTAAATCAATGCATAAATCTATATCTCTATCCGGAGGCATACCAGGCAAGTCATTAGGAAACACTTCTCTAAATTCTGACACCATAGAAATAGACCCAATGAATGGAGCCTCAATCTCAACATCCCAATTATGAGCCAAATAAGTCAAACAACCATGCACAATCAATTTCTTAGCCCAAATGGAGGATATAATCTTAGTTCGATTAGGCTTGTTGAAACGACCCCAAAAATGCCCGAAAATGTGCTTCGGAAACACCTATAATTGTAATTTCCATATATCTCAAAATCCGTGCATGATTTTGGAAATTCGACTTTATATTCTTATTCATGGGGTCAAATTGAGTGGGAAATGGGTCTAACCCAAATTTTAGAGCAACCGTATCAAAATTCAAAAATCGCAAAAGATGCGATTTGGAGGGTCAACTTTAAAGAGTAATATCTATTAGCACACAAAGAACTGGAAGGTCCACAACCAATTAAATTAAAGCTCTTTGAGTTAGCTTTCCAACGCACTTAGTTTCACCTCATTCCGAGTTAGGATGAGAGAGTTATACCATATTCGTAAAACTTGTCTGTGCAGATTTGCAATTTCCAGTGAGCTATTTTTTTTAGGCGGGTTGGAGACGTTTTTTATAAAAAAGGGATATGTCCCATACTTAGTCATTTTTTTTAACTTCAAAAACACTCTCTAAGCCCTCTCCAAGATTCCACCAA
>JAJOOS010024891.1:0-10470 GCA_029582725.1 Solanum chiquidenum
CAGATTAATTGTTGCATTCTCAGTTTTGCATGTCCAGTTTGAGCTATCCAGTATTACAGAAATTCAGTCATAATATGTTAATCACTTAATCTATTGGGAGTAGCATAATACCGAGTTGGACTAGGGTTCAGCGTACCCATATAGTCCCAGAATTACGAGCCACGTAGGTGTAAGTCCCCTCCATGGGCATCATTTAGTGATCACGCCAGCATGCCTCTATACCTTTGGCCGGGTATATTGGGTCCTCTCGATGGGGCGTATACATCGGACTCCACATTTAGCTCATGTGATTTTATTGTCGGTTATTAGTAGCTCCCACAGTTCAGTCAGACTCTATTGCATTGACCACATTTACAGTTCATTCAGTATTCAGTCAGCATGCTTTAAATTGGTCACTGCATTCAGTTAGTTCAGATTCAGTATCTCATCTTATGCATATTATTTCATTGCTTAGCTTTGTTCAGTTATATGTTATTTCAGCTTTACTCTATCCTCCATGCTCAGTACCTTTCAAGTACTACTGACGCATACGTGCGCTACATCTTCTCGTGATGTAGGTTCAGGTTCTCAGCATCCAGATCACGCTTAGATCGATTCCCGATCTTCAGTTCAGCAGATTAGTAGTGGTGAGTCCTCATCCTCCGAGAACCAGAGACATGATATCCTTACTGCTTTCAGTTTTGCTAGATCTAGTTGAGGCATGTCCCAACATTTCTAGTCAATTTAGAGGCTTATTTCAGACATAGTTAGATTCAGCTTAGTATTGAGTTAATATTTTCTTTGTATTAAACTCATCAGTTTTCATTCATTTCAGATTCAATATATGGGTATTCCCCATCATTTCAGATTTATTTATGATTATAGTTTCCGCATCAGTTTATTATCTTTAGTATGCTCATGATCATGCCAGCAGGGTTAGCTTGGGATCACTTGTGGTTCTAGGTCCCGTGTCCGTGTCTCGGGGGTAGTCTCGGGGTGTGACATCAGCAGTAGTGCAGTTTATAACCAAATTCTATATCAATTATGCAAGAGAGTCATAACCAATTTAATACAATGGTAAAAAATATTGAATTTGCATAAATAAATAACCAAAAACATTACTAAACAGAAAAAAAGAAAAAAGCAGAACAGAGACAAAATACAGAGAAAAACATTACAAAGCAAAAAAAGTTTGCACAACAGAGACTCTGAAAGCTCTTTTGTTACTATAATACCAAAATATCAAGTTGGTGCACTCGTCTTTATCTTTATCTTTATTTTGATGCTTATGGGCCTCTTGAATTCTCTTTTTCCCTATTTCATTCTAGAATTTGTGGACTATGGCATTAATTATATGTTAGAACAGACAAAGAAATTAGAAAACATATTTTTCTTTTTTTTGCAGAATAGAGAAAAAAACAGAGCAAACTAAAGAAAATAATAGCAGCAAGTTGAAGAACTGAAAAAAAAATAGAGAAGAAGAGAAAAAAGAGTAACCCAGCACCAGCACTGCAGTTGAGTAGCAGCAGAGAAAATAGAGATAAGAAGAAGAGGAGAAGATAGAAAAAAAAAATGAGAAGAGAAGAACTCACCTTGAAGAGAAGTCATAGGCTCCTAGCAGTCGTAGTCTAAGCAGATGTTTAGGAAGAGAAAACGCATGAGTATGCTTTTACAAAATTTTAATATAAAACCAGTCGCAGCAGTCGAACTCGCTAATACACGCCTTCGGTTCCTTTCTCTCTTCTCGCTTCAGTCGTAGAAGTGCACACTTTTTCTTCTATGCCTCGCTTCGGGGAAGAAAAGCGATAGAGGTGAGCTCCGTCTTGTCCAACATTCCGCCCATACAACAAAGTTGGTCAAACTCTATAGTACTTGCCTTTAAGTTTTGGTGACACCTTCTCTTAATAACACAAGACTTCAGAAGTGAACCTCTATTTCATCCACTTTGCAACAATACGATGTGTGATATCATTCCCGTTTCTTTAGATAATAGGCCCAAGATACTTAGTACTTCCACTCTTTTGGATGTCCTGGTATCAAGCCTCACTTCGATGTGAGTCTCATGGTTACGTTAGTGAACTTACACTCAAAGTATTATGTCTTGATCATGCTCAACCTCATGCTCAATCTGAACCCTTTAAACGCTGCGAGTCTTGTCAATTAGAATTATGTCCATAAATAACATACATCATGGCACATCACCTTAGTACCGTGTCAATTCATCAATCACCAAAGCAAATAAAAACAAGCTAAAAGTTGATCCATCGTGCAACCCCATCACAATCGGGAAGTGCTCTGAGTCTCCTCTCACTGTCCTTATCCTGATCTTGGTTCCAACATAAATGTCCTTGATCATACGCCACAGGTAAGCCTCTAGCCTCCAAGCATCTCCATAAGACCGTTTTGGGACTTTGTCGTATGCATTTTCTAGGTAAATGAACACCAAGTGCAAGTCCTCTTCCGCTCTCTATACAACTCCACTAGTCTCCTTAAAAGATGAATGACTTTTGTAGTCGAGCGCCCTAACATGAATCCATATTGATTCTCGAAAATAGACATACCCCTTCTCACCTTCATCTTTACCATCCTATCCCAAACTTTAATAATGTAACTTAGCAGCTTGATACCCCTATAGTTGTTGCAATTAAGAAATGTCACCTTTGTTTGTACAATTTCTTCCCTGTTTCCCCCCTAATTTACATACAAGCATTCAAAAATTGTAGTGATATTCTATATATCACGTAATATGCATGTGTAATACATTTTTTTTTATGACAAGGGAAACCCACAGTGGCTACCCTTTGAGTGCGCACAGGGTAAAACCCCCCGCTTCTATGCATGTGTAATACATTAGTAATCTTAAATAGGAAATAAATATTTTTACATCACCAAGCATGATGAGATGATCTTAAATGAAGAAAGATAAGGAAGATTCATAGTCGTCCCAACTTGCTTAAAGTGAGGCACAAATAGTGGTTGTTATTTGGAAGTCAGTAAGCATGACATAAAGAAAAATCCATAAGGCTAATACACAAAACTTTGTCAATGGGGACATAAATGCACCAGCATGGTAAGATGGAGAAAGCATGACATAAAGAAAAATCCATATGATACACGAAATTTTGTCAATGGCGACATATAAATGCGCAAGCATGGTAAGACTGAAAAAGCATGACATAAAGAAAAATCCTTATGGATAGACACAAAATTCTGTCAATGGTAGCATATAAATGCACAAGCATGGTAAGATGGAAAAAATAAGTGTCGTTGCTGCATCTCAGTAGCAGGGAAACTCTCACCTAAAAAAGGAAACATTCATAACCGAGTCGATTAAAAAAAAAAACGGTTGCTAAGACCATAATAGGATATCTGCATTTCAAGAACAAGGAAATCTTTTTAAGACGAGTCAATATCATCTTACCAAAAAATTATGAGTCTAGTTTTCACGACTAATGTTGAGATAAGGACCTCCTGAATTGACATTAAAACTGCCTAGAAAAAACATGAGAACATTCAGGATTTGGCAACTCACTAAGGTGTGTTCAAACAGTCAATTGGGAAGTTTTTGGAAACTGATTTACTTTTCATTTCTTTCTGGAAAAGAAGGTTATGAAACAGTAAATTCATTTACAAGAAGAGGGTCAAAGTGAAAATATTTAGAATTTGGGGGCTAATGTAGAAGTTGATTCAATTTTGGTTTGAGTAACAGAAAACTGACAAAAGTTTTTTTTTTGTTTTGCCTTCTTTTGAAAATGTTTGTTTGTTCTTTCTAGAATTTTTTTTTGTCCTGATAATCAAACAAACGTTGTTTGCTCTTTTTAAAATCCTTTTTTACTAGGGCAACATTGCCTTAAGATGCTTGAGCTTTTGCAAACCGCACAGTACTGTGGTTTACGGGTGCACCAGAATATCAGAATCAAGGAGCCAAAGGCTTAAAGAAAATTTCCAAGGAAATAGCCAGCTCTATGTTAATACCTGTATCTTCTTAATTTGATTCACAAGTTGAGGCATACTAACCAAAGAAGAAATTTATCCAATTATCAGTCACGGAGCCACCTGTATCGAGTTCAACTCTCACCTGCAGAGTATTAATCAGACCATCTTATATTTCGGCAAAACGGTCGATTTGATTATTGTACTAGTGCAAGGGGAAATGGATGTAAAAAGGCATTATTGGAAAGAAATTGAATGTAGTCGTTCTTTTCTGGATGTAAAAAAAGCATTATTGGAAAGAAATTGAAGTTAATGACAAATCTTTCATAATTAAACTATTTCCATAAAAGGACCAGCTGTAGTCTACCAAATTCTTATCTATCTATATATACTGTGACCCATCACCTCACTCAGACATTTTAGATTTTGAGAGCAAATCGAACTCTAACGGATATCAGCAGCAAATTCAACCTGATTTGAACTGAATCATTCATAATCAGATCTTATGGATAGACAAGGTCCATGTCTCCATTGTGGCATAAGGCGTAAGTTCTATTCATCACCTATATCCCATCTTTTATGTTTATCAATAATCTCATGCTTTACAGGATACTTGATTCAGTTATGCGTAAGATTTATGTGCCTGATGTTCAGCAAATAAATTTTGAAGACTCACATGCATAAACAATAAATACCCAAATTTCCATAAAATGGTGCATCTGTTAAAAAATAAAACACAGAGTACTTTAATTTTCTCATCTCTCGAGCCAAATGTTAATTAATTTTCAGTACAGCTGCCATTAGTCTAACAGGAACTGAGGTCATTTAGGATAAATTGTGGATTTGGTCCCCGATCCCTACCATCCATGCACATTTAGTTCCCAATTATTTAATCTTTTGACAACCATCGTCCTTACTTTCTAGATGAAGGTCTAACCTTTAAGCCATGGCAACACATTTTTATCGCAAAGTACTCCAGGATGCGTGCCTTCAATTTACCCACCCTACTCCAATATGATGTGCGGCATCATAAATTATTCAGTCTCCTATAATTACGGACCCAAGATACTTGAAGTTTCCTCTCTTGGTCTTGGATAATTATGGACCCAAGATACTCCAACATGATGTCCGACATCATAAATCATTCTTTTTTGGATCTGCTCTCAGTAATGTAATTTGAGGGCCTTCCTTGAATTTTTCAATACTAAATCTGATTCCACAATTGCAGGCAATTATTGCAATATACACTTAGTTGCGCATACTCTTCACTTTTGATGCCGCACCCATGTCGATTCTCCAAAAATACCCTACTTTTTTCGAATCCAACACGCACCCGTTGACATTTTTGAAGAGTCCAAGCAACGTAGTTTATACGTCCTTATTATTTGATAACTCTTTTATTTGCTCACTCTTAGATATTTGAATTATCATCTTGAAACTATTTAACACTTCCTTGACTTAATATTCGTTGCTTAATAAGTCTTGACTATTAGATTAAAGGCCATAAATTAGGAAGATTCACCAAATCCAGCTTTCACCCCACCCACACCAAGCCTCAAATCCCCACCCCCCGTTTCATTTGATAAAGAATCTAAGACTTCTCTCATTGGAGTTAATAATGTAAATAGTTCACAAATTACTGTAATCAAATTTGATGAGCTGTCATAAGGGGAAAAAGAAAAATTCAGAATAGATAAAAGTTAATGAAAAATCTATCATAATTAATATATTTCCATATAAAGGACCAGCTATAGTCTACCAAATTCTTATCTGTCTATGTATATGCTGACCCGTCACCTCACTCAGGCATTTTAGATTTTAAGAGCAAATTGAACTCTAAAGGTTAGCAGTAGCAAATTCAACCTGATATAAACTGAATCATTTGTGATCAGATCTTATGGGTAGACAAGGTCCATGTCTCCATTGTGGCATCAAGCATAAGTTCTATCCATCTCTGCCTCAAGTGTTACGTCATTGAAGTTACATGCGGAATACTTTATTTAGTTAGGCTTAACCTGGAAACTTTAGACTCTGAGATCTGTTTCAAAACTTATAATTTTTCGTTAACTCCACCCCGTGTCTCGTTATTGTATACTATTTCATCTGTAAATGGCATAAACAACAATACCTTCCATTGAATATATCCTGTCAATTCATCCATCACTAAGGCAAAAAGAAACAGGCAAAGGGTTGATCCCTAGTGCAACCCCATCATGACCGAAAAGTGTTCCAAGCCTCCTCCCAATAATATTATGTGTTGGCACCCATGCTATAAAAAGGCTAAATGAAGCACTTGGTTAAATGTTTAGTTATTTCCATAGAGGACTTGGAATCACTTCCTACTCAGTACATTGTTTTCTTCTTTTTTTAGTGGTGCACCCATGTTCTAGAAATCCTAGATTCATCTGTCTAAATCTGTTTTTTTCTTAACAGATTGTGCAGCCCATTATTGTTGCTTGCTTGTTAACTGATTTCCTTAATCTGATATTAGGTTCGTGAATTTTTTGCTGCGCCCTTATAAATACTACTGCATTTTTTGGTTCCTACTTTGAACATTATCTTTTCTATAGTTTATTACTTCTATTTATTTTCATCATTGTATTGTGCGACTGTCAATGTTAAGATTTAGGGTATTTGTCGTTATGGGTTGCCCCTTTTTTGTTGTTTATTGCACACTTGATAATTCTATAACTGGCATTAGTGGCTTCAGGGTTTGATGTAGTTTATGGTCATGTACTTGATTGGTAAAGTACAAAATAGCTTGTGTTCAAGAAACCAAATGGGTAGGAATCAAGGCTAGGGTTCTAGATGGATTTAAGTTATGGTACTCAAGAAGATTGAGGAGTAGAAACAGAGTATGCATTTAGTAGAGAAGGAACTCAAGGAGCAAGCGGTAGAGATTAAGAGGGTGAATGATAAGTTAATGTTCATTAAGCTAGTTTTGGGAGGGCTAACTATTAACTTAATTAGTGCATAAATGCAGCAAATGGGTTTGGACGAGAAGGTCAAAAAAACCTTCTTTGTTCTGGAAGGAGTTGGACGAGGTTGTGAGAGTTATCCCGTGTACTGAGAAACTAATTTTATGAGGGGATTTTAATAGTCACATTGGGACCACTTCGAGAGGATATGATGATGTACAAGGCACTTTCGGCTTTGGGGATAGAAATGGAGGAGTTTTGCTTTTAAACTTCGCGTAAGCTATCGAGTTGATCATAGCTAATTACAGTTTCTAGAAGAGGGAGGAGCACTTGGTGACCTTTTGTAGTGTGGTGGCTAAGACTCAGATAGAGGTTTATGAAAGGACTGGATCAGGAGAGGGGATCTTACAACCCAACATAAGCTCGTGGTTATGGGTTTAGAAATCAAAAGGATGAAGAAGAGGACCGCATATGCCCACCAAGGATTTAATGGGAGGCTTGATTGAATCCAATACTTAGGAAATTGGAGAGAAGTTAGTGGCAATGAGGATTTCAGGGAGTAGTGAGGACACAAATAGTGTATGGGCTAGGACAACAGACTACATCAGAGAAGCAACAAGAGAGGTGTTGGGGGTCTCGAGGGGTTACCCAAAGAGGCACAAAAGGGATTGGTGGTGGTATGAAGAGGTCCAAGGAACAATGAAAGCCAAGAAGGTTGCTTACAAGACCTTAGTTAAAGATTAGACGAGGAGGAATAGTTAAAGGTTTAAGACGACGAAGAAGGAAATCGAGCTAGTGGGGACGCAGTTAATATGTGGGATAAAACAATTGACTGCATCAAGAAGGCAACAAAAGAGGTGTTAGGGATCTTGAGGGGTTACCCAGGTGGAGCAGTCTAGGGATAATAAGAAAGACTGACACATGGTGTTCTGGAGGAGTACATGGTCTCCGGTGGTCAGGGCAGTGGCGTGGTTAACTATTTTGCATGGTTCCTCAACATATCAGGCAAATCTTTTTCAATCTTTCTACTATCAAGCTCAAAGTTCAACTTTCTTGTATGGTTCCTTAACATGGTGATGAAAATGTGAGTAAAGATACAGTTGAAGCATCCTAAAAGTCTATGCATGTTTCACACAAGGAAATTTCCACTTGTTTCTAATATTATACATACTCTAGTTTCATGACACTTCCATTCTCGTGCAATACATTCAATAATCTTAATTGTCAATCATCATTGTGCTTTAGTTTCTGACCCGTAAGAATTTTATTCATATTTATCCCAGTTTAAACTATAATTAATTTTGAACTAAAACAGAAACTGCCCATTGGAGACCTGGGCCAGCTGAAAAACCAGTGCTCTGCAATGCATGTGGATCAAGGTGGCGGGCGCATTAGGGGGACACTACATAACTATGTTCACCGACATGCAAACAGAGAAACACAGAGCTATCCGTTACCCTCTGAGACGACAACACGTCTCTTAGCTCGTGATGGGCTAGAAGTTGGAGTAGTGGTTTCTGGACAGGAGGGATCTTCAGCTTGTCCTGGAGAGGAACTGAATAACATACCAAGCTTAGTTTCAGCAGGATCATCCTCGGTCAGCATGCAGATGGAAGAAACAAATGGTAAAATACTTTCACATATATAGAGAGCACTTAACTTATCTCAGCAAGTATGATATATGTTCTGAATCAAATCCTTTCTTAAGCGTACGGGTTATAAAAAAATGGAAAACTAATATCTTCCTACTCAATTTCTGGCCAATTTCTTTCTTCTGTTTTGCATGATAGTAAGCGGAAAACTCTTAGGGCACATATGATTGGGAAACGAGTTATCCCGGGATCGTTATCCCACCGTCAATGTGGGATAAAATAACACTACAATCTCGGTATAACTAATTCCGGCGTAAGTTATACTGTGATTTTATCCCAACTAAACATGGGATAAGCTCATCCTAAAATTAATCCCAAGATTAGTTATCCCATATTCTTTGTACCAAACGAGCCGTTAGTCAAAGAAAATTATCAGATAGGTGAAATTAGGCAACCAAATCATTGTAGATGCAGCTTCCCAATAAGTAATCCTGCAGTGCATATTATTTTGATTCAAAAGATTCCAATTACAAACTTCTCTTATTCTATTGATTAGAAATGGAAAACAGGGGAAGAATCTACAGATCCTACACAACAAATTTAACAACGAGACAGAAAATTTTATCAGCATTCTCCCACTGTCCAAGTGGTTGTTTTATGTTGGTATCTAATACTCAAAAGAATCACTTACACCATGAGCTCTAAGACAACTTGATAAGCATGTATCAAGATACACGACACTTGGATTTATTTTTATGCAGGAAATTCTTGCCGTTTTCCGATTACTTTGATGTGCCTTTCAAATTATGTAATGTCAAATCACATTCAAGATCTTACCAAATATGCCGTAGGGATGTAATTACTATATGATACTCTACAAGTACAATCTTTGGTTTCTTTCTTGCTCATAGGCCATTAATTATAGTGTCTCCCCTAAATTTTGAGAACTAACTTCCCTTTATACAATGAACTGAAATTGACAAATTTCAGCGATTTAGGATTTTCAATAAAGATATGAACTGACCAGTCCAACTATACCTTAACCATACAAATAATACTAGCATGACCAAAAAAAAAAAAAAATCTACTTTATTAGTTCCTTATTGCTTTATGTGCACTAACATTTACCTTTTGTTGTGAGAAGCAGATAAAGATCCTTTCTGGAATCCTAACAGTGTCCCAAAAAGAAAGAGATCAGAGCTTACACAACGCATTTTGTCACCTGTCGAAAGGCTCCAGAGGCAACTTTATAACAATCTACAGGAACCAGAATTTGAAAATATACCAGACGGTGGTGAAGATGTTACTCTAATTTATGCAAGGAACAAATACATTCCTCCTAATGAGATTGGTCTTGGAGCTATGCTGCTCGTATCACCAACTACTGCTACAGAATGCTCGACGTCTCTACCTCCAATGGCAGAAGATAACGCCTCTTGCTCAATGAATGTTCCTGTAGAAAATCCATATCAATAAGTGAATTTTGAGATGCATGCATAAGATTCAATAGGGAAGCTCGGTGCACTAAGCTCCCGCTATGTGCGGGGTCCGGAGGTGGTTTCGTTTTATTGGATGGAATTTCCATGAATTAGATATGTCAAATTCTACTTTTTAGGTGCATTTAATATGTCAATTCCGATGTCTATCACTGTGTGCTTACCTACAAGTTTGTTAGTTTTTCTGGACCTCATTGTAGAATTACATTGTGACATCTCAAAGGGCATTTGACATACATATGCTTGTCATTACAACTATAATGTCTTGCATTATACTTTGTTTTAGGATAAACAATAATATACTGGATCATGTGGCTATGCAAAATGAAACTACTGGAAATGAGGGTGGAAAGGTAATTGGATCAATACTCGCATACAGATTCCCATCAAACATATCTCTGAATGTGTCCCATAGTTCTTGAAATTATTAGTGGACATTTTGAGGGTGAAGATCTCCACCCGAAACAACATGGACATGTCCAGCTGTCTCTTGATTGGGTGTTTGCAATTTTCTAATTTCTTTCACTCCCTTTTATTGCCTAATCATGCTTA
>JAJOOS010024892.1:0-10915 GCA_029582725.1 Solanum chiquidenum
GAAATATTAATATTTTTCTTGAAAGCCTTTTTTTAAGAAACAAACGAGCTTCTTTAATTTAGAAATACATAGCATCTTTGCATATGCATATTAACTGATTTAAAAGTTTGAGAATTTTACATGCCATCAAAATCACTTTGTAACCAAATGTAGTCTGCTTGAAGTATAAAAACATACATATATGAATATCACTGAAAATATACTTTTGGTAACTTAACAAACTTATAATTATAGTACTTTTTTGTGTATATACATAAGAGATTACTTAAAAGAAAATTTTTTTGACTATCCTATTAGAATAAATTATTTTAATTTATTTTTAATTATTATAACCACGCGAAGCGCGGCTTAATTCATTAGTGGGTGTATAAATATGAACAACTTTTTACTGATTATCGCCGTATGAATATTTCTGATAGATTTATTGGACCCGTGCTTGCACGGGCTCATGCAATCATTGTCTAGTATTAAACTATTTATCATCGATATGTACAAATAATTATAATACGTTACCTTTTCACAATATACTTTTTTTAAAAAAATAAATATTAAATCATTGTCTTTGGCCACCCTCCAAAATGACACCACATTGCGTTGGAAGCCATTTCTCTGCTCCCGAGTTTTTTGTTATCACAAACATACATTCTTTTGTTTAATTCATTATCAACTTTAATTTGCGCGAAAATCTTGGGACGTAGTGGGGTGTTTGATCTTCTTTTGATATATATAATTGATTTAATCAATATATTCCAAAAACAAGACATGATGTGTAATTTGTAGGAAAAAAACATATGCATATGGAAATCCATGCGTTTGAGTAGGTGATGGTAATGTTGCATCGACACTATCACGGGATCGACCGAATCCAATAATATTGGTTCAAATATAATATTTATCTTTAAAAAATTATTTCATATGTACAAATTATTAATTTAGTGCCCATTAACTTAAAAGAGTTAAAATTTTGAACCCATAAACTTCAAACTCAGACTCTACCTCTAAACACTATATCTAGTTTTGCTTTAATATGACAAATGTATGTCAATCCACTTAGGCATATATCAGAGAGGTGTGGGGGTTAATTTGTTTAAGTCCGACTTGAAATGGAACCCAAGACAATTATAACCTTCCGACGAAACAATAACATCAACATATTTTGTGCAATTTCATAAATGAAGAAGTTCTATATTCAATAATCGTACAAAATCATCTTTCATTAAAGAAGTTATATATAATTTGACTTTTATAGGTCCTGGGGTGGTTTAGTTTGCAGGATAGATAGACAAGAATACCTTATAAGTTGCCGGTTGAGATATTTTATGAGATTATTTTATTTCACCTTTTATATTGGAGTCCGGAGTCAAAAAGGCAACAAAAATTTTCAAAAATTTCAAAAGGGCAACAAAATTAATTATCAAACCAAAAGGGCAACTTTTTTTGACGTCGTTTAAATTCGTTTAAATTTGTTACAAAATGGGTCAAAAATACCCTTTTTCTAATAAATATATATTTTTTCTTTTCAAACACATCTTCTTTCTAATTAAAATACTATTAAAGAACATTATTCTTGTTTTCTTTCTTTTAAAATCACTTTAACAAATAAAAATATAGGAAATTATTTTTTCTTTTTAATCTCATTTTATCAATTAAAACAGAATAATTTCATTTACCCTTTCGACATATAATATATGCCATATATATAAGATTATAGTATATCCATCATAAATTTATATTTATATAACGATAAAAAATAATGATAATGAAATAAGAAATATTTTCATTTTTTATTTTTTTTCTAAATTGAAGTAGGATAAACATTTGCTAATTTTAAAAAAATACTATTAGAAAAAGAATGTGTTAAAAGAAAACAATAATATATTAAATGAGCTTTTTTGACCCATTAAATAACAATAAGGGCATTTTTGGACCAAAGTATTGCTGATAAGGACATTTTTGGACCAAACTACAAACGGGGGGCATTTTTGTTCCTTTCGTATAGTTTAAGGGCATTTTTGAACTAAAATATTGACGATAAAGACATTTTTTAGCCAAACTATAAACGGAGGACATTTTTTACCCTTTTCCCTATTTTTCCCTATTTCTTATATACTAATACAATATGCAAAAATTTAAAGTCCAAAAATCAATATTATAACACAAAATGAAAAGTCATGATTCATTGCACAAAATTTTCAATTGTGTTTCTTGTTTTCTTTTATTATGTTCTCTTTTGTTTACTACTGTCTACTTATGAAAGAGCGATATAATAAAATTTTACTTATCGATAAATTGGTAAATGACAATACTTAATAATAAGAATAAATTATTAATTAAGTGATAAATTATGTCTTGATTTATTTAAGATATTATCGTTTTTAATAATAATAGTAATAATAATAATAGTAATAGTAATAGTAATAATAATAATAGTAATAGTAATAGTAATAGTAATAGTAATAGTAATAATAATAATAGTAACAGTAATAATAATAGTAATAGTAATAGTAACAGTAACAGTAACAGTAATAGTAATAGTAATAATATTAATAGCAATAATAATAATAATAACAATCATAGATGTAGATTATATGATATATCTAATCAGATATGATCTTTGTCTCATGGATCTGGGAGAAACGAGTACTAAAAGTACGAGACTTGAAGAGGTCGATGTACCTCAAAACCTTGATTTGTTAAACAAATAGACTATTCCTAAAGTCCTGATTAAAACTATTTATGATTATGGTTGATTCACTTAGACACCTCAAGTAGGCTTTGTTCATTTTAAACACCTCAAGTAGGGCCCCGCAGTGTCATTTTGACCCTTTTTTGACAATCAACTAAAATTAGGAAGAATGTGTAATACACTTGCATAATGACTAATTAGAAGTTGACATGTGGCATTTTAGTGTAAAAATAATAATTTTAAAATAAAGTATAAAAAACAACTATTTTTCAATAAAATAAATAAATAAAATTACCTATTTTGTACCACTCTGTAACGATCGGGTTCCGTCGTTATAGAAAAGCCAAAGGGGAAAATTTTTGAGTCGGAAAACTTTTCGTAGTAACTTGAAATTTTCCAACCTAGTCAAGATTTGGACAAAATCGGAGTCATTGAGGTGTAGGAAAATATGGTAACAATCGGGTGAATTATTTATGATTTTGATTACATGAGTAGTTAGCACTTACGTTAAGGAATTCGTACGACTTTACGGAATTGAATTCGGGTGAGTAAAACTCCCGATCAATCTTAGTGTGAACGGTATTTTCTAAGCGTCATTGGTTAAAGGTGTGTTGTGAAATTGGGGTCTTGGAATTATTAAAATATCTCACTGTTTTGTTCAAGCCGCTTTGGCGGTGGTTTTGGTCGCTTTGGCGGTGCCGCTGTAGCGGGATGAGAACCGATGTGGCGGGCCAGACGCGACTTAAGGTCGTAAATAAATCCCAAAAACATTTTATTCTGCAATTTTTAACTTTGAGAGCTAGGAGACGACTCCATACGAGTTCTTGACCGTTTTCACCATTCTTGAGGCTAAAGGTAAGATTTTAACTCTCCGAATCTGTTTTTTTATCCGTAGAACGTAATCTAATGGGTAAATATCGATGAGGGAGGGTTTTGATCTAGAATCTATGGTGGAAACAGCCCTAATTGGGATAATTAGGATCATGAGTTTGATCTAGGGTTCATAGAATTGCTAGCAATTCGGGTAATTAGTGATTGTTTATTGATTTCCGTGTTCTTATGATTATTTGTAGACCAAGAACAAGCGGAACGAATCCAAAAATGGAAGGATCAAGTTTCTTAGGGTTTCAAGCTTGTTTCGAAGTAGGTGATGGTTGTGATTTCATGATCGTGTGATGTATGTTTGTTTTTGCTTCATTATGATGCATGTATGTATGCGAATGTTGCATTATTGATCACACTTGTTCTAAATGAGGATATATGACTATGAATGCCATGAATCATGACTTGATTGTATGATTATGAGAATGTACTTTGTGATCGTGATTGTGGCTTGTTGAATGGATCGGGTGTTGTGTTCCGACACACTAACTTGGATCGGGTGTTGTGTTTCGACACAATTATAGGATCGATTGCCACGTTCCGGCATAAATATTGGATCGGATACCACGTTTTGGTATGCTAACTATTTCGGCTTGGGTTCCATGAGAGGACCAATGAACTTGCCATAATTGTGTATCTTGAGAAATGTGAAGTTGTTCGTTGTTCGTTGTTCGTTGTTCGTTGTTCGTAAATGTTGATAATCTTGTATATGTTCGATATTATGCATGTGATTATATTGTTGTATTGACTTTTGTATGTTACACTTAGTGGGAGAGCTGCGTGATCCTACCAGTACACTGTGGTTGTGTATTGATACTGCATTTGCTCTTATTTTTGTTGAGTACAGAGCTTTTTTCGACGGCTATTGACAGACCTCACTTAGAAGATCAGTGATCGTTCGAATTCAAGGGTGAGCCAATTCTTTCAGGCTGCCATAGGTTCTCTTTTGTCTATGTCCACAATTCGGACTTAGACTTTTCTAGTTAGTTATTAGTTCATTAGTTGGGGTTGTATCCCTTCTTGTTTAGACTTTCAAGTTCTAGGTGTTACTTCTGCATTTGTTTAGTTGATAAACTTTTGTTTGGAGTTTATGGAACTCCCTATTTCATTCTTTAGTATTTAACTTGTTTCGTATCCTTAAATGCTTAGTTTTTGGTTTAGTTGCTTGGTTTGGGTTGTAGTAGTGGTTCTCCCATTGGAGGGTTAGTGTGGATGTCAATCACGACGGTCTGGGTCATTGTAACGATCCGCTAGGTCGTTTTGAGAACTAGGACTATTTTGACTCTTTCGGAAAAAAATTAAAGGGGTATTTTAAACTATTCGGTAATTACGAGTATCTAGTTGATGAATTTTTATTTAATAAGTATTATAGTTACTAGTTAGTGGGCCAAGTCCATAATTCAATTAAGGGAAAATTACTTATATACACACATTTACTTACCTTAATATCCATTTATCCCTACCTTTTTAAAAAATTTCAAAAATCCCTTAATTTCCCCAATTCATAAAATCTTTCGGACACATAAATATTCCACTCCTATTTTCAGCCTACACCTACGTTTTCCACTCCCCATTTCACTCCTCCATTTTATCCCTAAATTCTCTCCACTTCTTTAGCAGTTACAAATTTCAAATTCATTTTAATTTTTAGAAGGTGTCTCTCTAAGTTTATCAATTAATCTATTTTTGAATTTCAAATCTTTTCTATTTCCAATTAATGATTTCAAATTATTCAAGAGGTAGATTTCTTTCCATCACTTCAATTTTCGATTTCTTTTATTATTATTTTTTTAAAAATTCATCTTAAAAAATAAAAATAAAATTACCTCCGCCCCCTGCGCTCATTGAAATCTTATTGAATCTTTGCAATTTTAGTTAATCATATTGTCATTGAAAAAATTTCTTAATGTTTCTACTATTGAAAAAGGTTCAAAAAAAAGAAGAAGAAAAAAGTTGGATCTGCCATTTTACGGCCATCACTATCAAAGATACAGATTTTTAATGTATCTCGTTTATTTTGAGTCTTAAATTAGTCTTTGTTAGTGTTATCATTGATCTGATACATCACTGTTACAATAACCTTTGTTTTATGCAATGTATAATGTTCATATTTAAGGTATTGATACATAACTCTAATGTTGTTGAATCTTTGATTAGGGTTTATCATGTTCAATATAAAAGTACTTGATACATAAACTTTGTGTTATTTATCACACACACACAAAAGAAGCTATTTTGGAACAATTACATGTATAATATATATTTTTTATTTTAAAATATAGTATTTCTCTAACAAAATAAGATACATAAATAATAATGTATCATACACTAATTTTTTAGTTATGATATGTAAATTCAAATTTATACTAAATGTATCTGATACATAACAATTACCAAACAATAATGTATCGATCTCAAACTTAAAATCTTATAGGCAACACTTTCTTATTTAATGTATCTAGTAAAAATACAACACTTATCAATTTAAATTGAAAGGATCATCACGATCTCAAACAAAATAAGGATACATAAATAATAATGTATCATGCACTAATTTTTTAGTTATGATACGTAAATTCGAATTTATACTAAATGTATCTGATACATAACAATTACCAAATAATAATATATCGATCTAAAACCTAAAATCTTACGGGCAACACTTTCTTATTTAATGTATCTAGTAGAAATACAATGTAACACTTATCAACTTAAATTGAAAGGATCTTCATGATGTATCTTCTCAAAATTTTTGATAATTTTGAATCAAAATTAAAAGAATCTTCAATGAACTAGGAGAATAATTTTGAAACTCAAAATTTTCGACAATCTTGAATCAAAATCGAAAGGATATTCAATGAACTTGAAGATTCACAAAAGAAATCGTTTGTCCAACAACAATTCCATCACTTTTGCATCCTTCATAACTCACCTTGCTTATCCAAATTTTCGACAAAAGTTTTTATGAAACATAGAGAAAGATGAACAAGAAGAAGAAATTTAATTTTTGAATTTTTTGGTTTGTTACACTAGGATTTTGAATTCTTGACAATACTTTGGAATGGAATAGCGTAATTTACGGGATCTTAATTTGATTTTCAGCTTTTTCCCCCACTTAATTAGTGCAACAAATGGATACTATGAGATCTTAATTTGATTTTTCAGCTTCCCCCCCCCTTAATAAGTGCAACAGATTGATACATAATGTATCAACAATAATGTATCTGGATCCTTAATTATGTATCCGAAATGCCTAAAAAATATGAGATTTATGTAATTACAAAAATAATAGGGATAAAAGGTAATTTAAATTTTACACTATGGTATTTATGTAAGTTATACTTCAATTAATACCCAAGTAATTTGGCCCACGTAAATAGATGAATTAAGAATAATTGAGGGTTAATAATTCTTTGTCACCCCCACAACCCACTAAAACTTCTATCTGCACACGACGAGGAGAATCATCGCATAACCACAACCATCACGAAATCTGCCAGGTAAAAGAAAAATAATTTAAGTTGATATTGTCGTGTGTGTATGTGTTGTCTGGGTAGGAATTTTATTTGGCTTAACGGGTTAGAAATATGTTGTAAGTTATTGCTGCCAACAAATCAGTGCTAGCAAGATTTCGGCCGGAATTTGTCATTAATGGATATAGAATTGTGTTGATAAGATTTCGGCTGAAACATAAATAATAAATAAATTTAAGGAAAGCAAATTTTGGAAACTTGACACTATACCGTGTGATGGTTTCTTTGGTAGGATAAATTAATTGTTAATTAGGAGAGAGTAATCATTACGGTAATGATTGACTCATGATTTTAAGTGGTAATTCATTTAAAAAGGAACTGAAGTATAGTAATTATGAAGGCTTGGAGCTTTTGTAAATTTTTGTTAGTTTCTGTTGCTACTCTTGTCACTATTAATTATTAAGCATAATGGATATATATGAACACTATTAGAGTATGTTATTTAGTGGAATTAAGATGTAACTCTAGGCTTAAAATTTAGGAATATGAGACTTGACATATTAGATGGCACCAAAATTTAGGAATTTCATTATATATCATGGATGTTAGTTTGGTGTCATTAGGTTGGACGAGATTTATATATCATTTTGAGTTAATGATAGGTGAGTGGATGTAAGGTGCTGCGTAGTGGATAGTACAAATGTTGTTTGTTGCTTTGGTTCAGGATCACTGTATCACTTAGTTAAATTCGTAGCATATTTTGTGTCTTGAAATATTCTGGTGGTGTTCACAATTGTTTACCAATAGTGGTTAATTGGTCCAAGAGTGACCATCATTGTTAAGTTGATAATATATTTAAAAAGTGCGAAATTTTAAGAGGAATAAGATGGTAACATTCGTCAAGTTTTAATAAGTTTTGGGGTTCGGGATAGAGGTATAGCTCGATGGATGTCTATAGATTCGTTTACTTATGAATAATGCATATGTGATAGATTGTGAACGTGTTGAAGCTTTGCGAAAGGGAAGGGCAAAATCTTGAGGATTCATGACATGTGTTCAACATTCAAGGTATGTTAAGACTTTTTAGACTTCGTTGAAGGACGTTTTCCTAATTAAAGATTAAAAATGGAATAGACAATTGGTAAGGGTGAAAGATGGGGTCTCGTACCAATGGTGTGACGGGCATTGGTACGAGTACCTGTGTTATTAAAAAAAAGTTTATTAGTATAATATGATAGATTGTAATTCGAGAATGCCAAAGCATATGGGCATTAGTTGATGTGCTTAATGACTTGCTTTCTTTTGTATGGTTGTGTTTCCTTATTGAACCCGTATAATTGTGATAATTGAGGTGATTTTATGTCATAGCGACTTTTGATTTATTGAGATGTTGCATCATCCCCTTTTATTGATATCATACTGTGCACATGCATTGACATGAGATTGAGTATGATTAAAGGTCTAACACGTGGAGATCGTCCGTGTTGAGATCGAGTTAAAATTATAATTTGGGCACGTGAAGATCGTCCGTGCTAGTGAGTGGTTATGATTATAAATTGGGCACGTGGAGATCGTCCATGCTAGGGATTGTTTGATTTTATGATAGTGCGTGGAGATCGTCCGCACAGACACATGGAGATTGTCCGTATCGGTATATGGACCTCGCGAGTCCCCCATGGGTCATGAACTCTCAATGTATTTCCGAGGAGTATCATGTATATATACAGTTGAGAGAGTACTTGGCATCTGAGGCATATCATTCATGGTGTCACATTGCATTGCGTCTCATTACATCCCTCATTCTCGTTGATTATGTGTGTTATGGGTGGTTAAACATTTCGTGATATTTAATTATCTCTATTGATGAAAACTTGGTTGATAAGTATAATGTGGACTTGTAAGAAAATTAAAGGATTATTTTCTTATATACTCCTGTCACTACTTCTTTGTTGTCGGTCTATGAGATATACTGGGTACACGTGGTTTCGTACTCATACTACACTTGCTGCACTCTTTTGTGGTGCAGATTGTATTTCGAATTCGAGCATATTTCTTGGAGCTTGAGTATGAGTTTTGGTTTATCTTGGCGTTGTGGTGAGCTGCTTGGACGTTCTGCCGCCCATACCTTCATCTATCTCTAGTCATTAGGTTGTTTTGGTATTCTGATAGGATATTTCTTATGTTTAGACTTGTTATATAATTAGAGACTTGTATTGACTTTTAGAAGCTCTTGTACTTATGACACTAAATCTTGGGATGGTAATTTAGGTTTCCGCATTTCATATTTGTAAATGACTTAGTGATTGAATATGATGTTTTCACTTATCTTTCTACTTTAAATATTGAATTGAATTGGTTAAGTATTGAGTTGGCTTACCTATCGGTTGGGAACATAGGTGCCATCACGACTTGTGATTTTGGGTCATGACACACTCCCACCCCTCTTACATCTCCCCACCCCCACCCATTAGCCTTACTTCCGTCATTTTTGCCTCACCAACCCTCCCACCATTTTTTGGTTATTCTTCTTTTTTTTTTTATAAAAAAAAAGTCATTAGATTTTAATCTTTCATTTTTCATTGTAAAATTGATTTTGAGAACCATTTTATCGATAGTGAGGTGAGGTTCTGACAAATATGACATTCTTTTTATATTTTTTTTGAAAAAAATGTGTGTTTTGTTCGAATAAATGTTTTCAAAATTAGTGTGATGATTTTTTAAAATTTTGTTCTTGCAATTTTTTTAAAAATTAGTGTGATAATTTTTTTATTTTATTTTTTCATATTTTATAAGGTTTTTCATCATGATTTTTCATGGTGGAAGGTGGAATAAGTGGTAGGGATAAAGAGGGAAGGAGAAGAAGGAAAAAAACATTAAAAAAACAAAAAAAAAACACTCCTCACGCTCTCAAAATGGAATGGGTGCAGCATACTCAATGTGTCAAACTAGTAGAAAGTGTCAAAATGACACAGTGGGACTCAACATGAGGTGTCTAAAATAAACAAAGCTTAGTTAAGGTGTTTAAATGAAAATTGGTGCCAACTTTAGGAGGTCACCGATGGGTTCAGCCTAACATATTGGCCTAACCCATAGGTGGCCCCCTAAAGTTGACACTAATTTTCACTTAGACACTCCAACTAGACTTTGTTCATTTTAAACACCTCATGTGATGTCTCGCTGTGTCATTTTGACACTTTTTGCTGACATGACATAATGAGTGTGATACACTCCTTACCAGTGCGTGGAGAGCTTATATTTAACCTATTTTTATTTTATTTTTTTCTTCTTCTTCCCCATTTTAGCCACCATTTTTCAAAACCTAAACTCCTTCCATGGAGAAATAGATCTAATAGTGCTACAACACCAAGAGATTTCAAGCTTAAACAATTTTTGTTATTTTGTTGCCATTCTTCCTCCTTGAAATGTTTTGAAAAAAATTGAAATATATTTTTTTTAAAGAAAATCTAGGAAATTCTTTTAGGGAACTCTTTGTTTAGATTTGAATAATTTGGTTTTATTTGAAGTTATAAGAGGAATCAGTTTTTGCAAAGATATTGTGCTTTTGGAAAATAATTCTTTTCAAATAGTTAAATTACTATGAAAGTATATTGGAGAAAGACAATATGGATTGGGGAGAGGTTGAGGTTGGGGGGTGGTGAAGAAGATGCATTGAGTGTGGGAGGGGTAGGTGTCACGACCCGAGAGTACCCCCTAGTCGTAACATGGCGTATTCGACCCTGAAGGGGTCTTATACAAGCCACATAGTCATTCATTGTATTCAATAATGAAAATAGTGCGGAATAAAAACTTATTTACATCCACACATTTAAACTTCATTAAAACAACTTTAAAATACACAGCGGAAGTCTAAGTC
>JAJOOS010024893.1:0-14528 GCA_029582725.1 Solanum chiquidenum
AGAACTCTTATTTACTATTCATACTTTGTTAATCGCTCATGGTTCCCACAACCCTAGTTGTGGAGTTTAGTTACCCATAATCATATGAACACAATTCATTATTTTAGATGAAAGAATTATGAACTTACGTAAGAAGAATAATAAACCTAGAAATTCAACTCGAATTACAATACCAAAATCTTCAAAACGAACTTAGGAAATTAAGAATTGCTAAAGTTGCAAGTTAACCTCCCAAGTCAAGAACTAGAATAGAAAAATAATGTCTAACCCTTAAAAATGAGGTTTACATGCCCTATTTATAGAAAACAAGTGCTAAATAAAAAGGGAAACAAAATAAGGAAAGTTTAGTTCAGGCACGCGTCTTCAATCCACGAGACTGACTCACGGACCGTCAATGGTTCTACGGTCCGTGAGTCCCTTCCGTCAGCCCAGCCTTAGACATATTTCAGCTTCCAAAATGCAGCTTCTCTGAAGCAAACGACGAATGTACAGTACGGACCGTAGATTGATCTACGGTTCGTCAACCCCCCTCTGTAGCTCCATACTTGGAATCTTCACAAATCAGGTACTGGAACCCTCGCAGTATCAATCTACAGATCAACAGTACAGTCCGTAGATCCATCTATGGACCGTCAATGGCCATCGTGGTTCCACACTTGGTCAGATTTCCCTGATTTCCTTCCATGCCTTAGCTACTGATCTACGACCACCATCTACGGAGCATCAATGGACCTACGGTCCGTAGATCATCTCCGTAGATGCCCTTTTCTGCATTTCTTTTAGATGTCTCTTTAATTCCGCGCCTGAACATCTTTCCTGAAGAATATGATAAAAAATCATAAAAACCAATACAACAAGGCCCTAGACATACACAACTTGTAAGTGAATTGTATCAGAAATACCGTAAACGCACGGTATATCAATAACATAAAAGCTTGAACTTGGAAAGAAGGAACCATACTCACCTCAACTCTACTCAACTCAATCTCAACTCATGGATACTCAACTCAATATAGTATAAAAGCAACAATAAAGATGCAGTTTGTATAAATCATTTAAAATAGTAGATAATAACTCAATGTATTTAAAAATACAATAATAAGTCATGTTTTATTTAAAATACAAAATTACTCAATTTGGGAGATTCTTTAACCGACAACCATACATTGTCTTTCCCACGCTACCAGAACTGTCCTATACCTTGCCGGAGTATAAGAAATCCTGAACTAAGTGGATCCACTAAGCTATGTTTTAAAATCAATAAGGAATCATCTAAAAAGTATGACCCTTTCTACCCACGTTGGCTAAATGGTTTATGAGGACTTTGAGTTGTATGAACATGTCCCCATATCGGTGCTCAATACTACTCCCAAACATATACTCAACTCATATATTTACAAATATTTCCTCATCCTCAAGCTTTGAGATTATTACTCAAAAGTATCTCTTAAAAGAGATTATACTAAAAAAAGTCCTCATGAACTCATTTGGAAATCGATGTTTCGTCTCATTTTAAATGTAAAAAAAATTACTTTTGGGAATACTTAGTTCCCATATATTCATTTTGAAAAATAAAACTCAACTCTCCTCATCCCCAAACTCAAGTACTCAAGTCTTAAAACAAGTTTAAATTTTTTTTGAAAGACTTCTCAAAATGACGCGAAAGAACTCTCAAGACTTTACTCTTAACTCTACCTTGAATTTGAATTATGAATTCAAGGGTTATGATTCATGTTATGAATGATCTCTTGATATTTAGATCTAGTTTAGAGTAGTTAGAATCAGAAAGGGGTAAAGGTACACCTTAAAAGAACTTAGATGGGTCAAACGACAGAAAACGAACGGGGGCAGGCGACCCTGGCACATTGAGTGGCGCGGGGCGCCATTGCTCAAACTTCAAAGGGTCACTCCTCGCGCACTGGTGGTGTGGCACACCAAACCCTGCCCAGAAAACCTGATGAATTTTGTTCTCTCATTTTCTGACACTAATTTGCCTAGAATTGAATGTTTTCTTCCAAACCCTCTTAGATTCATTTACACAACTTATATACATGAAAATATACTCAAAATCCGTCAAAAAAATATTTATTAATTAGATCCTCACCTCAAGAACTCAACCAAACATCAAAATTCAAGAATGGTGAGCAACACTTCAAGAAACTCATCAAGAACTTAAATTTTTCTCAATCTTTATGGATTAATTTGATAATGTCAATCATGATTGGCGTGTGGGTGAACGAATCCATCACTATGTAAGCTTACATACCTCTTAGGATTGAATCCTTGGCGAAACCCCTCAAAAATTGCAAGAATCTTGATCGTTCTTCCTTTTCTCCTTTTTTCCTCTTCTTGAACTCCTCTCAAAACCCTAAGCGTATTTAGGATTGTCAAAACTGACCCAAATCACTTTTGACTCCTAAAATATACTAAAAACGTTTTAATCTGATGGGGTAAGGAAAAGACCAAAATACCCCTCATTAATCCGAGTAACTTTCCTTAACTGGACTGGTTGACTTCAAATGGGAAAATCTCCCTCATCTGAACTCAAAATTGAACAAACTTGGTGGCGTTGGAAAGATGGGTCAAAGATATTTAATTTTATATCTTATGGGCCACCTAACTTATCTTGTACCGAAAGTTATGGCCATTTGAAATTGATCCAAAACTCACAACTTGCAAAATTCTAAATTTGGCTCTTTCCAAATTAAATTAGTTCTTTCTAAATTTAGCTCTTTCAACGGAGGGATGTTATAAGTTACCTATTTTAGGAGGATAATTTGAGCAATTATCTCAAACCTGAGAAAGATTACATTTTATTCATTTGAGCATGAGTATATATATTATTAGGAGAAGTATTGAGCACTGATATGGGCCGGGATGATTTCAGACAACTCAAAATCATCATAAACCATGTATGCCAACATGGGTAAAGGATCATACTTTTTAGATGAATCCTTAGTGACTTCGGGAAGAGCTTAGTGGACCCACTTAGTTGAGGTTTTCTATACCCTGTAAAGGGATATGAAAGTTCTAGCAGTGTGGGCGAGATGTTGTATCATTACGTAGATCATAGTGATGGTTGTCTGTTAGAGAATCTCCCAAATAAAAGTAAAGAGTATTTTATTGTATTTTCATGTACATTCCTGAGTTGACATCTGTCATTTATAAAGCTTTAAACATGTAAATATTTTGTTGCTGCTTTTGCAATGAGCTGAGTTGAGGTGACTACTTTTCCTGCTTCTCAGTTCAATTATCTACATTTTCAATTCTTCTTGCATACTCGTACATTTAATGTACTCATGTTTCAACCTACATCCTTTTATTATGTAGATACAGGTGTTCATGATTATCAATAGATGCTTCGTTGAGATCACTCTAAACTTCAGTTAGGTTTTGGTGATCCTCCTTGTATTTTGGAGGACTTCATATTTATTTTTAGTTTAGTATTTTTACGAGTCATGGGTCTTGTCTCGATATCCTTCTTTAATAGTAGAAGCTTCATAGATAATTATAGTTGAGGCGTATTTCGGTATTTACTTTCTTTTAAGTTGTTTTACATACAATAAGTATTTCTATTGAGTATTTTCCAGACCTTATGAGTTGAGTAATTGAGTTTAACGAATTTAATTCAATTTTAAACTTATTTATGCTTGAGTTAGTCTTCCGTTTGTAGTCATCCAGGATAATGGTTCACTTGGGGACCAACAATAGTTCTCCAGTACCGGCCACGTCTAGGGTGTAGGCTCGAGTCGTGACAACAAACAAGAGAGAAATAACATCAACCAATTCACTCAGAATACAAGGCGGTTCACACAAGTGATAACATATCATTTGTGTCTCATAAATTCCCCCCTTAACCAAAACTCTCAAAGCCCCAAAGACTACATTGTGAATGCTAATTAAGTTAAAATGAACAAGCCTATATTTATAGAGTCCTAAACCTTTTCCAATAAGAAAAGGACTAGTCAATCCTAAACCTTTTCCTAAATGGAAAACCTAATTATGGTAACTCAGGGCAATTAATACCCAACAAAATGGAGAATGGTGGAACAACCATGTGATGAAGAAAGGGATGGTATTCTCATGATGGGAGCATTGGGAAGTAATTTTCTATGCTTTGTAATAATCCGACGCATGGAATGTTGGAAAGATGATTCTTTATTTCCATACTCCCATCCCTAATTGTTTCAAAATCGTGGCATGCATTGATTAGTAGTCTTGGATTTATCAAGTACCATGAAAATTTGTGAGCAAATTATAACAAATACTTCACCAACCATAATGTTATTTTGAGGATAGCTCAACCAGAATTAAATAACTGATCTTAATATGTTGATATGAAACAGTGAAGATTTAAGAGTGAGGCAAGGACATTACGATACAAAAAGGAGCAAAAATCTTGGAAAAGATTAAGAAAGGAGAAGTTGGAGCTCGCAAAAGCCACTCGGTGACTCGCCGAGTGAGCCTCCAGCTCGCCTAAAGTTCTAGTGAAGTAGTCCATGGACCAAACCAACTTGGTGAGCAAAAAGGTGATTCGGCGATGCACTAAATGGATCGGCGACAACGACCAAGCTCGCCAAAAGTTCCAGAACAATTTGATGAAGGAGCCAAACCAAAAAGCGAGAAGAAGAGCAACTCGGTGGATCTCCAAATAGGTCGGCGATCCCGACTAACTTCGCTGAGTTGACTCCATGCTGAGTTTTTGGGAACATATAAATTCAATATTTGAAAGAAGAAACGGAGTTCCCATAGAGTGTATTCCTGTGTTTTTTAGAGTTTTTACATTTTGTTACATTGTTGAACACTCTTAGAGAAATTTGGGATTTGGATTTTGAGATTGTAATATTTTAGCTTGGATTTCAACATTTGGGTATTGCAGATCGTTAGCAATTCAGATGGTAAACTTTGTTGGTAGTGATTTCTTGCTTTCCACTATGCTTAGCTAAAACCCCTTACCTTAGGGGTGTGATCATGTAGTCTAATGCATTAATTAGCTGGTGGGTGTTATTAATTGTTGATAATGTTGTTTTGAACTGGTTTCAATTATTTGTTCATGTTTTAATTGAGGAATTGAAGTTGCAAATTCAGTTCTAGCTTAGCTCTCTATGCTTGCTTGAGAAAAAGGTAAAAGAGTCAAATGATTGATTGGTAGTTGTATTGATTGCGTCTTTAAAATCTAGCTTGAGAAAGTGGGTTTTATTGAGTCTTTACAAACCTTGCTTGAAAGAGTGGTTTAAATAAGGATTTGGGTTGTTTAGTAATGATAAGCTTGTCAAAGTTTGAGAGAATTCGCTTGAAACATAATATTTGATCGAGAGATGGATATTGTATTCAAAACCTAGCCTACCCATTGAGATTCAACAAATTTAAGAAACTAGTAATTACCCATTACACAAAATTAGCATTCGATTGATCACATTCTTAAGGTCCAATCTCTAATTGTTTACTTCCTCTGTTAAGTATTCCTTGTCATAAATTGGTTACTAAATCCCCCCCACCCCCCATTTGATATTAATCATTGAAACTTTGTGATTTGTTTTCATGTTGTGAAACCATCACTCCTACAAATGATTAGGACACGATTTTACTTCCTAATTGAATTCTTTACCATACCACTCCTGTGGTATCGACTGATGAGTCCATAATTTGGACACTTTTAGGGTTTTATTTTGATAGATTTAGTGTCCTCAAATGCATATTTTGTCTCAATAACTGATAAAAACCCTTGAGTTTCAGGTATTTGGAATTAGAGACAAAACATGGACACTATTGGGCAGAAAGGAACAAGGCAGCTGAAAAGAAAGAAGAAAATACGGCCCGAGGATCACCTAAGTCATTAGGCGAGTCACCGAATGGCTATGATCTCGACTAATATTCCAGTGTGCCAAGCTCTGAAGGAGAAAATCAAGTCAGCAAGATAAAAGAGCAGTCGGTGAGTCGCCGAACGATTCCGCGATGCAGTACTCCATCGCCCAACATTACAGAACTTAAAGTTGTTGAAGGCCAATGAAGAAAGGCGATGAACCAGACCAAAGGGCGGATCGCCGAGTGGATCGTCAATCCCGACTAACTGCGCCGAGTGATCTTTCGCAGCACACTTTTTGAACTGCTGAACTTGAGTTTTACTTGAGGACAAGCAAAATTTTAAGTTGGGGGTGTTGATGATTCCACGATTTGGACTCTTTTAGGGCTTTATTTTGATAGATATAGTGTCCTCAAATGCAAATTTTGTCTCAATAACTGATAAAAACCCTTGAGTTTCAGGTATTTGGAATTAGAGACAAAACATGGACACTATTGGGCAGAAAGGAACAAGGCAGCTGAAAAGAAAGAAGAAAATACGGCCCGAGGATCACCTAAGTCATTAGGCGAGTCGCCGAATGGCTATGGTCTCGACTAATATTCCAGTGTGCCAAGCTCTGAAGGAGAAAATCAAGTCAGCAAGATAAAAGAGCAGTGGGTGAGTCGCCGAACGATTCCGCGATGCAGTACTCCATCGCCCAACATTACAGAACTTGAAGTTGTTGAAGGCCAATGAAGAAAGGCGATGAACCATACCAAAGGGCGGATTGCCGAGTGGATCGTCAATCCCGACTAACTGCGCCGAGTGATCTTTCGCAGCACACTTTTTGACAACTATAAATACTAGTTTAAATTTTTAGCTCAGTATAAGATTTTGTATGCAATCAGTATTCAACATTATTTTCAGTTTTTAGAACTTAGAGTTTTGGAAACTTTGTTTCTTGGCTTTGAAGATTTGAAGATTTCTATTTCTAAGCAATTGGAAGTGGGTATTGAAGATTCTTCATCTTAGACGTGTGTAAAGATAATATCTATCATACCCATTTGATGGAAACACTTTTTAGTATCGATGTCTATCTCTTTACTATGTCTAGCTAAAACCCTAATTCTTGGGGTGTGATTTTGTGAATATGGGTTGAATTTACTATTGGGTATTGCTAACTGATTGTTTATTCTATGTTTAAAGGTGATTTCGTTCAGTAGTTGTGTTTGAATTTAATGGGGTTGTAGTTGCAAATACAATTTTATCTTCGTGTTTTTTACTTGCTCGAGAGAGAGGTTTTAAAATCAAAACTACTGAATCAATAGCCTGTGGTTATTGGGTTGTCGTGGGTTCAGCTCGAAAGAGTGAACCCTAAACCCTCTCCCACACATTCAGCTTGAGAGAGTGAATGGACTAAGGCGAAGGTTGTGCTTCATTGCCGCTTATTGGTGTTCGAGAGAAACCAATTTGATTTGAGGTAAATTATTCGAGCGAAAATTTACCCCACTAAAGTCTAGCTTAGTTACCAATTTACAGTGAGTTACTATCAATAGCATTTACCCGATTGTTTATTTTAGCCCATATTCCTATCACATCCCAAGAATCCCGTCTCCATATTTGCATTTTCATTTTTAGTTGTCATTTTAATTGATAACTGATTACAAAACCCCTTCGATAATTTACACTTGTGTCACCCTTTAATTTGATATGTTTTTCTTCATAAATGTTTATAGCTATAATTGACTTGAACACATTCTTGCTTTTCTCTTAATTCTCGGTTACAAACCGCTCTCTTGGGACTCGACCCCATCTCACTAGTTGGGTTATATTACTATTGAACGACCGTGAACTCTTAGTATTGGATGAAGCTCTCGGATACATCAAGTCATCGACCCCAACTCTTAGTTGTGTTTATACTTGTTAACGACCGGCTACACTTAGCATTGGATGAAGTGTAGTTGAGCGTTATCACAATCTTAAGGATTGTTTTGTTATGGAGAAAATTGAACTAGAATTCAATCTTAAGGATTGTTTTGTTATGGAGGAAACTTACTTGGATTATCACATGAAAATCTCGGGTATATCTTTCGTGATTGAGGGTTTTATCAATAGATTTGTTTGTCTTGTAAATAAGGCAAACAAAATATTTTTATGGAATCCAACAATAAAAAAGTATAAGAAAATTGGCTAATGTTTGAACTAAATTGAAGAATGATGGTTATTGCATATATGGCTTTGGATATGATAAGATTCATGATTATTACAAGGTAATGTGTATTTTTTCTATTGTTGGATGTCCATCTCATTTTCAAGAGGTCAATATATATAGTCTAAAGAATTATTCTTGGCAAATAACATATTGTTCAAGAAGTATGATACGATTAATTGGCTCAAGTAAATTTGTGAATGAAATTTTTTATTCCACTACTAGTATTGATATCAAAAGTGATTGGAGCATAAGCTCTTTCAATTTGATTAATGAGAAATGGAGAATAGTAGGGTGACCTTACAATGGAGAAGAGGGTGAAGTTATCATGTTGGGGGTGTTGGGAAGTAATCTTTCTGCGATTTGTAATAATTCGACTACTCACGTAGATGTGTGGGCTATGGAGGAATACGAGGACAAAGAATCTATGATAAAGATGTTTACCATCAATTGTTCTCTAAATCATGTGGACTACTTGTTTTCTCAATCTTTTTATTTGTCAAAAAGAGGTGAATTTTTACTTATGTTTGATGATACTATCATGATCTACGATCCAAAGGATAGCTTAACCAGATATTTACAGACTAGCGAATTTGATTATGGTCTTTTGACAGAATTCTTTCAAAGTCTAATATGTTCGCTTTCACAAAACGAATCAAGGTTACTACAAGAATGAAGGCAGCAAATGTTGTGATAATTGCAACTATTTAAGTGATGATTTGTAAGAGTTCCATTTTATGCATTTGACAATGGGCATGTTTTAGGGAGAACTATAGCCCACATCTGAGACCTAATTTGACTTTTTCCTTTTAAGTATTTTCATGAAATAATATATTTTTTTCCATTGTTGTTAATAGCTTATTAATTTCTTTAGAAATATCCCTTCATTTATTTAGCTATTTTGCTAATGAAAGATTTTATCTTTTTTCACTTTACCTGTAACTTTGATATTAGCAAGAGTGGACGGAATTAGAAAAAAGCATTTGGGAAAATATTTATTTGCTATGATTATGAAAGTAGATTGAAAAACTTGTGAACATTGGATTCTAGGAAAGTGAATTTCGATATGAAATTTTGTTAAATGGACTTGTACATAAAAGCAAAAACTTTTATGATTGTTGAGTATTAATAGTTGAAAAAAACTAGGTGCAGTTGAACAAATTTTTCGTAGGGAGGGTGGAGGTTGGGCAAGGAAGAGGAACACTTGTGTGTCGTTTAGTTCTTTGCTAGAAGTGAATTATTCATGCATTGAAACTAGTATCATGTGTGGAGTAGCATTTTATTTGCTATGTATAAAATTCAACTTACCAATTACATGTATTTTCGGAAGTTTAAAGAAAAAGGAAAGTTTCCCATGTCTGAGTCATATGAAATGCAACACATTAATAAACCTACATTTTCCAATCTTGAACAAGGAGGAACGTCTAAAAATGAATTGAAGAAAGAAGATGAGTATTATTATCATCATGATTTAGCAATCTTGAAGTCTATCTATCATTACTTATTTAATCACGGGGTAATTCCATATCCTTATTCAGAGAATTTTATTGATTACATCGAGGCTTCAGTTCCCAACTTGAAATTTCATGGCAAGGAATTGGTGACTAAGATCGTTGTGTTAGAGCACCACTTCTTTTATATTGTGGAAATGACTGCAGGTGTGAGACATTTCCCTGATATAATCCATCCTGTTTTTTGCAAAAAATTTTAGTTGTCTATGGATTTATGGGCTTAATTTCGAGGACTGTTATTAAGTTGACAACTAGGAGCACGATGCAGTTGGTGAGAACGTGAGAACTGAAGCTGCTGATCCATTAATTTTGATATGCAAGGTCCAAATCTTCATAGAATTTAATTACATTTACTAAACAATCTTACATGTATAGTATGTTAGGAAACCTTTAATGCAAATGTTAGGCTTCTACTTCTACCTTTACGTAAATAAAACATGACCATTTAATTAGATTTTATTTTAGTGTAGGGCTAAATTTGTAATTCAATTTTGAAGTTAGGACCATAAAGTATATAAAATATATAATATCATGAAGAAGACGCATGGCTATTCTTGAGGATATCCCTATGTGTTGTAGTATATCATATAAGTCAAATTTTGACTAGCCATAAATCATGACAGATTAGTAAATATTTTACTTGAAAAGGTCATTTAATGTCTACCTAATCAAATAATCTAGTGTAAATATATAGATAGAGTTATGGAGAGAAATATTACTTTTATGGCATGAAAATCTAAAGTGACATTAAATACAATTAATATTTTAGTGATTTTGGTCAAGTGAATACGCTATAAATCTAGCAAGAGAAAGAACCATCTCCTCATTCTCAGTAACATTTTCACAAATAATCATCATGTCTGAAATGCTATCTTCAGAACAAAATCAAGAATCTCAAGTTTGGTCACCTATCTCCTCTCCTCCAAATGATCACTTCAACAATGATCTACAAAATGAAAAATCAATTATCTCTAAATCTACAAAAGATAAAGTTGTAGACGAAATGGAGGTACAAAAAGAAATAGAAAAAGGAAAACTCCCAGCAGCAACTGAACTGTATGAATTGAAGTGTGTATCTCCAAAAGTTGGAGAAAAAGGAAAGAGACCTATGCCTGAATTTTATGGATTAAGCCTAAATTTTCCAATCTTATACAAGGAGAAACGTCCGAAATTAAGTTTAAAAAAGAAGATAACTATGATTATTATCAGGATGTAGCTATCTTGAATTCTATATATCATTACTTCTTCAATCATGGGGTGATTCCATATCCTAATTATTCAGAGAATTTTATAAATTACATCGAGGCTTCAATTCCCAACTTGAAATTCTGTGGCCTTGCATTGAAGACTAAGATCATTATGTTGGAAAGGCGTTTCTTAACTATTTTGAAAATTGTAGGATATGACCCTAATATAATCAACCCTATTCATCGTGAAATTTTCAACTTATCTATGGGTTTATGGGGTTAATTTGAGAGACTATTATCAATTTGGCAAAGAGATAGGCGAAATTGATGACAATTTTAGAAATTGGAGCTGTTGATCCATTCTTAAATTATTAGGTCTAAGTCTTCATAGCAACATTTTGAATTGTTTATGCTTTTGCTTGTTTTTTTCATTTCAGATGAAAGTTTATTGTGGGATTAGAGGTGGTGAAAGATTATTTTGATTTGATACAAAAATGTTTCCTTTTCCAAGTTTGATATCTTGTCTTCAATTATATAATTAGATTCGTCAATTATTTATCTTCTTTCAAGGAAGTAAAAGACTAACAATGGTATGAAGAGTAACACCACTCCCATAAATAAATAAGAAAGTTAGTGAAATCAAGGGAACGCCGTCATTTTGCCCAAATGAGGAAATTAGTAGCTAGGGGTAAATCTAGAAAAGATACATTGTCCGTATATATGTGGAGAAGTATCACTTAAATTCTCCTATACTAAAAACTAACATAGAATCGTTCTTCAATTTATGATCCACCGAGGAACAACGCCGATGCAGAAGATCGTTCTAATTTAAAACAAAAAAATCTTCTAAAATTATCAGTTTCATAAACAAAATTTGTCACCAGAAAATCCTGTCTTCTAAATTAAAGAAATTACACTATGAAAAGAGGGATAAGGCACAAGTACCCCCCTAGACTATGACCAAAATCCCTGAAACACACCTTAACTAATCTAAGGTCCCATTACCCCCCTAAACTCATTTTTGTGTAATTTTGTATACATTTTGGCTTACGTGGCATACTCTGTGACTCCACTTAAGTGAGGTGCGTGGGAGATGTTTGGAGGCCACGTAGGCCAAAAAGCAGGATCGTCTTAACCCCTAGGCCACTAAAGTCATCGCTTGGGGCACCATATTTTTTGGGGCCCCCATTTTAAAAAAAACAATTACTTATGTATGTTATTTTTAAAAAAAAATTGTATGTACTATGAGTGCTATGATTTCTACTAAGGAAATTGCATATGAGATGAATATAAACCTGAATTTTGTAAAAAAACAATTTGATGAAAATATGGATAACGAAATCACAAAGTCCTTTGAAGAATCTTTTAGAGTTGATTACTTTATATATGTAGAGAAGATCAAACTATTTTTTCATTTCAAAATAGATTTGAACCAATTGAAGCATATGAAAATGTTTTTGATTTCTTATTTAGTGGTAAAATATTGAGATTTCTAGATGATGAGAATTTTAAAAAATATTGTGTTAACTTTGAACTTTCTTTAACACGTAATAGTTATTTTGATATTGATGGTTTATATTTATTTTTTGAATTAAAAGTGTTAAGAGAAATAATACAAGTAGAAGATAATGATCTAATGAAAATACTCAATCAAATAAAAAGACTTGATTCTTTTTCAAATACACATATCGCTTATAGAATAATGTTAACAGTTCCTATAACTGTTGCCTCATCCGAAAGAACTTTTTTCAAAATTAAAATTGATTGAATCTTCTTTAAGATCAACAATGTCTAAACTCTCAAGAGAAATTGAATAAATTAGCTATATTATCATTTGAAAAGGAATTATTAAAACAAATTGATTATAAAACAATACTTAATGACTTCGCATCTAAAATAGCTAGAAATGATAATGCCTTCTCTTAAGTTTCGCTTTAGGCCCCCAATATTGTTGAGTCGGTCCTGTCTAAAAGGTGTTCAAAATTATAAATAAAAAAAAAAAACTCAGGGGGTAATATGACCTTAGTTTAGTTAAGGTGTGTCTCAGTAATTTCGGTCATAGTTTAGGGGGTACTAGTGCCTTATCCCATGAAAAGATTTTAAAATCTCTAAATAATAAGGCTAACATTTGAACAAGTTTTTTGTAGGGAGGGAGGAGGGAGACCGGTCAAGGAAGAGGAACACTTGTGTGTCGTTTGGTTGTTGGCTAGAAATGAATTATTCATTTATTAGAACAATCATAACTAGTATCATATTTGGTAGCATTTTAGTTGTTATGTATAAAATTCAACACACCAATTACGTTGTTTAGTTATTGATTTATAATCCCACGCTCAACGGATTCAGTGAAATTTACTAAATATGTCCAAATATTAAAATTTTGAACTCAATGCTCAATGGGTTCAGTGAAATTCTGAACCCATAAGGTCAAATCAACTCGACTCAATCAACAGTGACCCAAGAACAAACTGAATATATTTAAAATCAAAACTCAACCAACTTAGATTAGTTATCAGATGCTTTGCTAGGATAGTCTGTAACGCTGGAATTGTTTATTACGAACATTAGCTCAATCTAAAACAAGTATATAATATAACATTTTCGTCCAAAAGGTCAATTGCCTAAAAGAGCTGACATGTAAACTATCTTAACTCAGCCCTCTCTTAATCCAATGGAATATCCCAAGTTCTATACTTCTCCATCTTGTTTTACATGATACTGTTACTTGGAGAGTCAAATTGTTCTTTCAACAACTCCAAGTCGACTCAACAGAGAGGAGCCCAAGTTTGGTATTCCTTTATCCCATTTATATAACACTATTTGGAGAATCAAAACATTCTGTGACAACCTAAATGTACTCAAGTATCAAAACTGAATTTTTTTTTAGTAAATATTATGTAGTTGCAGAAATGTACACATTATTTCCTAAAAATTGTGAAATGGATGTTCAAATTGCAACCAGAAAGTACATGTTTTTAGTTCTAAAATGAGTTAATGCTCAAAAGCACACCTAAAGTATTTTGTTATTTGAAGTTTCATAACTAAATATTAGGTGCGTGAGTTTCCTATCTTGAACTATCACCAACTATTTATCAAAACACATCTAAGCTATCACAGGAAAAGCGAACAATTTGTAGTTGAGGTGTATTTTGATAAATAGTTGGTGATAGTTCATGTAGGAAACTCACTCGCACACCTTATAATTCAGGTATGTAACTCAAAAAAATAGGAACTTTAGGTGTGGTTTTGACCCTTTCACTCTACTAAAACAATGCATAACAGACTCCTCCAAGCAGTTCTAGAAATTCAACCTACTCAAACATAAAGGAAACCATACCTTCAGGGCTTTTAGCCGCATTATTGGCCTCATAAATCCCACGGTTGAAGAACTCCTTAATATCTTCCAATCCACCACAATAAACCGTTGATCTAGGATCTCTTAGCAATACCCTTTAACTTGAAACCCTCAAAACGGAGCTCTTCTCTTCACTTTTGCTCAATTCAGCATCACTCTTCCTCTTCTCATTCTTATCCCTTTTAACCTTAAAAAAAATTGTGTTTTCAAGCACAAGCGACTTCGATTGCTTCAATTTTTCTTCCCTAGCTTTCAAATAATCCTCAATACTACTGCCTCTCCCATTACTGTGATTACCAGTTGGCATTAAATCTAGTCTCCTCCTCTACGCACATTGCCCAAACTCCAACTGTCACTACTAAAAAACTGCTAAAAAACGACGGAAGAAAAAGCGACGGACAGCGTCGCTCCAAAAAAGCGACGGACTAAGAGATGCCGTCCGTCGCTTTTTAATTAAAATAATTATTTTTAAAATTATTTTACA
>JAJOOS010024896.1:0-14167 GCA_029582725.1 Solanum chiquidenum
AAAATAATGTTATGACCCGTTCATTTTTAAGAGATCACAACTAACAAATAAAAATAAATAAATAAATAAAATAATAATCATCGATTAAAGCTACCTTCATTCATTAAATGGAGATATAACAACTAACAAATTAATCATTTTAATCAAATTAATGAATAAAACAACATATAAGAAAACTTGTCATAAAATCACATTAAACTCCATAAATAAATTAAAGAGATAAGGAAAAATTGAATACCGCAAAATCTTGACCGAACCTCGATTAGAACACCCACCAAATTTTTGTAGGTGATTTGCAATGATATATGTGTTGTGTTTAAATAGAATAGTAATGAAAAAGGAAGACAATATGTGATTGTATTGATGAATTAAACTAAAAATAAAAATGAATTCCTCTTTTTTCTTTTCCTGCGTGAGTTTTTCTTCTTTTTCCTGGTGCAGATTGTTTTGTTTTTTTGGTCTCTGTCCGTTCTTTTTTTGTGTTGTGTATATTGGTCAGTATTAATATATGTAGTAGTAGTAGTAGTGTGTGTGTCGTGTGAGTATGTGTGTATAGTGGGGGGGATTATGGTGTAGTGCGGTGAAATGGGGTTGTGGGGTAGTGTAGATATATATAAATATAAAATATAATAATTAAAAATATTAAGTAATTATTTTAATTAATATAAATATATATATAAAAAATGTAGCTAATTAAATAATAATTAAGAAACACTAGTTTATTTATTAAATATACATTTAAAGATTTTTTTTTTTGTAGTTTTCTAATCTTTTAAAATAAACTTACTAAAATACGATGAAAAATAAAAATAAAAAATTTGATTTATATATAAAAAAAAAACAATATTCATGTACTAAAAAATGGTGTAATACCTTAAGTTCGGTAAAACATTACGTGTCTACAGTTAGGATAAGGTATAGGCGGCTTAGGGGGTCACTTTTCATCAAAAAGGGGTGATGGAGGAGACATAAAGGAAGGTACCATCCGAAATTGTTGTTTTCCGGCGGTTCATGGCCGTTCTTTAATGTGACGAAGGAGCGACGGACATGGGGACGTGCAACGCTCTCGGGAAAGAGGAGAAAGAGTAAGGAGCGTCGTCATTTTCTGGAAAAAATGAAGCGGGTTTTCTTGGAAAAAGAAGAAGATGGCAGGAGACGGGATTTGATTGATGGACGGCGGACGGGCTGGAAGAGATGACCACCGAAAATTGCCATTTTCCGGTGTTCCGAAGTTGATGGGAGAGGAGCGCCGTTTGGGGAGATGTTGTTCTGGAAAAGGGGCGACGTCTTGGGGAAAAGAAAAACCTGAAACGGCTTGTACTAATTTTTGGGAAGGATGAAAAGCTTTGGTATTTAATTTGGACCGTCCGATCAAACGATCGGACGGTCAAGATAAATTAGCAATTAAAGGAAAAGTTTTTATATATATATATATATATTATAATGATAAAAACTTAATTAACTAAGACCATTAGATTTAATTGTAGGGTTAAGATTTAAGCTAAAGAAGCACAATCTATGTGCTTGCCTACATGGTATACACGGATTGACCGGTTTAAGGGGACTTGGATTGCCAAAATTGCTCAAAGTAAAATCATTTAAATTATAACTACTTCTTTATTGAATAGTCATAATTTATTAAATTAAAATAATTATTTTGCAAGACTAGCTTATTTGATAAAATTAGTCATTCTTAAAATTAAATTAATATAAATTAGTAACTCATTAATTAATTAAGTTTTCTAATTTTAATAAATGTACGAAAAATATCTATTGCGGCAAAAGAAATTATATTTGAAAAAAAATAGATTTAATTCGTAAGAACGACATTTATTTAAAAAATGAGAAAGTAAGTAGTAATATATATATAACATATTTAATTTTTATAAGAAATAACATTTATGAAATAAATTTATCAAGTAAAAATAAATAATTAAAAATCTCTTCGTATTCCTAATATTTTTTTGTAACATATATATCTTATTATTATTATTATTATTATTATTAATTTAGTTAAATGCGGAGAGCCAAAATTGGGAGTCAACAACCATCTTCTTCAAGGAGAAAATTATTATTATTGTCATGGTTAAAATTATTACATGCAAGACTTATTTCTTGACAACCAATGACAAATTTGTGTTGCCACACAACAACATTTATTTTGGTCATGACCATAACCTTTATAGAAAATAATTATTTCTTTCTTTTGTCCTCCAATAGTTCATAATAAAACATACCACAATATTTGTGTAGCACTCAAATTATATGACCAAAATGACCATTTATGTCAAAAAAAATAAATCAATATCTCAAACCTCCCGTAGAGGTGAGATGTGACATTTATCCAACCATACATGAACATGTCCTTATCCATATGAACACAAGTCACATTCTCTTCAAGAAATGAACCATAACCATTTGTACATGCTCCATAAGTTTTTATCAGAAACTCATTGTCATGCTTTGGCATTATCAAATTTATGTAACTCGCCTCAACATCATTTTAAGAGGTCAAATGTACCAAATGTACTACCACTTTGTATTCCTTTATTATGATGGAGGATTTACAAAACTTTTTAAATTGGCTTGCAGCAACAACAATATGCCCAATATCTTTTCATACCACTTTGATGGATAAAAATTATATTCACATTTGAAGGACCATCTTAAGAAATAATGTGCCCAATAACCTTTCATACCACTTTGATGAACAAAATTACCTTCACATTTGAAGGACCATCTTAAGAACCCATAATGTTCTTCCTTTTAATTACCACAGTGATGACCATTAACATTTTACCACACCCATATTCATGCATTCAACCACTTATCATTTTTCAGACATATTATGCACTGCTACCACATTCACATAAGAGAATGGAGCAAATTAATTGGGTAAATTTCATGACTTTCAGTCAAAAGTATACAACTTTATGTTAGTCATCATCATATCATCACTATAGTGCATTAGGATTTAAACACAATATCTTACCCATATAAAGACGCCTTTGGTGATAAATCAATAGGACTTGAACCCAACTTCTTATTATCATGGTGCACCGAGACTTTACTCTATGCCTTACCCACTTGGTGCGGTGAAACTTGAATTCACCATCTTACCCTCAATCAATGTCTCAATAAACCAAATGCATTACCAAAAACTAAATATTGAATACTATAAATATAATCTGAATTTGACTTAAAATTGAGTAAAAATGAACAAAACTAATTAATTAGAACATGTTGAAACCATATAAAAGTCTCAAAGTTAAAATAAATTAAAACATTTTATTAGTCCCTCTCAATATTGTTATGAAGATTATCATAATTTACTAACCATTTTAAAATAACCACAAAACAAGCTTTGTTAGTACAAATAATATATAGGATATGAAGTATACCTTGCAATCGAAGAATTACTAGGATAATTCATAAAAATCAAGAAATACTACCATTGATATTTGACGGAGAATGAGCAATTCGTGCTGATAACGTGTTGTAAAACTTAAGAAAAAAAGAACAATATAAAGATGAAGACAAGAAGAATATAAGACAATAATAACAATATGAGACAACTTTCTTTCTTTAAAGTGTACACTAAACCTTCAAGTGTCTACAATATGAACCCTTATGCCTCTATTTATAGTGTAACATAGAGGCATACAAAAGGTTAGTCATAAACATGACATTAACATGAATATAATGGAGGAGGTTATGAAAGTGAAAGGTTAAAAGAATAATGATTATAAAGTTGGAGGTTATGGTTATCTTCATAATGGAGGAAAGTAATGGAGATAATGGGTGAGAGTAACTTTTTGGTGTAGGGGACATCCACAATATAATATTTTATAAATTTTACATGATAAATTATCAATATTTACAACTTTATGCTAAATAAAATACATATACAAAATATCGACTTATTATTATTTAATAAATGTGAAACTTGAATTATAATGACGACAATCAACTTTTAAAGAAAGGGTGTAAAAAGTGATAATGGTAATTTCGATAATAATATATATAATTTTAGTAGTAATTATAAAAATATAACGACGATTATAATAGTCATGATGAATAATCGTAGTAGTAAAAATATTTGTGAAAAAAGATAATTTGATACATTATTAAATTAGAAGCTCGAAAATAATAAATTAGAAGAAAGGATGGTCAAAATTCGGTGTCAACAATCACATATTTTCTAGATATGTTTATTGATCTCAACCAAATATATTTTTGACAATCACTCAAATTGTGATCTTTTCAGTGTAGACAAATTGCTTGTTTGATTTGTTAGCAGCAACAATCGAGCACTGGCGGACACTTTAAATAAAATTGACTTGTCTTGTGGAATGATTTGATATGACAGTATTTCCAAATAAAAATTGATAGATTTCTTGAGATCAAACTTAATAATTTCCTACAATTTCATGGTCGATAAACCTTGATACAATTGATCAGAATAATTAATTTATATCGATATGGTCACTCTAATATCTCCACCGATAAGAGTGGTATTATATTTTTCATGCATATTAATAAAATTATAGTATCATGAATAATAATAGCAGGATACATAAGTACTGCACCAATTGTTTTACGATATTGTAACACCTCAGATTTGAAAAAGGGCTAGAAAGGGGAAAACAAGCTGGTTCACTAACCCAAAATGGACCATGGACCCTTCACAACACCCTAGACGGGCCGCGTAGGGGTCTACGGCCCGTTAAGGGCATCGTGGGACCATCCAAAACTACCCCTGGGCATGAGTCACCTGAATGGTGCCCCAGAATGCCTGTGGTGACTTGGACGATGCGTCTAGGGGTCCGTACAAGTCACCCAGTCAGTAAGGTTACATCCAAGGTCATTGTTAAGGACCACGAACGCCTAGACGGTTCGTGAAGCTTCACAAGGACCGTGAAAGAGACTTATAAAACTTTGAATTTTGGGTCAACTTCAAATGATCATATCTTTCAGCACAAAATAAATTAGGTGGCTCATGACCTATAAAATTAAAAATATTTGAGTTCTCTTTCCAACGCCACCAAGTTTACCTAATTCCAATCCCGTAGTAAAACATTATGCCCATGTTAGTGAAGCCATGTTGGGCAGGGCATCATCACGACCTACTAGACGGGTCATGATGCTCTAGGCGGCCCGTGAAGTCCTTCGTGAGAGGCACTTCTTCAGCTTTAAGTCAGGGTTGTTTCAATATTTTTTCAATTGTTTTAATTCAATACTATGTCGTTTTGCCTTCTACCCCAGGCCCTATATAAACATTTTTACCCCCAAAATCACCCAATTCAATTCACTCTCTTAAATTCCCAAAAGTTGATCAAGTTCATCCTCTCAAATATTTCTCTCTCAAAGGAAAAAGAAGAATTCTAGGGTTTCAAGATCAAGTCTTCAAATTCACCATTTTCTTGAGGGCTTTGAACTTCAAGGTATGATAGTCTTCACCTATGGAGATCTTTCCACCATAGGGATCCTAAATTCTCCAATTTGGTAAAGTTAGATTCCCCAATCAAATTAGGGTTTTATTCAATTTCCATGAGTTCCTTTCAATGTTGATCAAATTTATTGTTTTATGTCTTCTTATGCATGAATTGAAGTAATTGCATCTTTTAAGTAGAATCCTCATGAACCCATGCATAACCTATGTTTTATAGACTATGATGATAAAATATGGGTGTTGAACTATGTTAGATGAATTTATGAAGATATGCATGTTCTTTATGAAAATGATTTAAGTTGCTTTGAGAGTAAAGCATCAATGTTGTTGTTGTGAAAATATTTCTCACATACTACTAAATACATGATTGTGAAAGGGTTTTCTCACATAAAGGATTCTTATAGTTGGAAGGTTTTCTCAACTAAACTTTGAATCAAGATTTAGGAGCTATTCTAATGAAACCTAGCTTGGATTAGATACTTGATGTGTCTTCCATGGATGATAAGGCAAGTAAATACTAATGACTATTCCGTGGGATTTATGCTTAGCACCGAGAGGATATTGAGGTGGAAGTTGATGTAATTCTCACAAGAGGAATCACAATAAGATGATGAAATTGAAAAGACAAGAAAACAAAGGATAAATAGATAAACACACAAAAAGAAAATCAAAGGCAACCTAAGGGTATATTAAACCCAAAGACCTCAATCGATAAATCCTACAATAGCACCTAACTCTTACGAAGACTTAGAGGGAATCAAGTTCACCTTGCAACCACCGTTTTTTAGCAATAATCAACATAAGCTTTACCAAGCTCAACACTCAAACATGAGTTTTCAGTTTTCAACATCAATATTCAAAATAGTCTAACCCTAAAATAAACCCAAACTAGCTATTTATAGTTTTAGGTGAAAAAGGCCCAAAAGTGATCAGAAAGGATAAATGGAGAGCAAAGTCGGGCTCGCCTAGTGAACTCGGCTGTGCACCGATTGGTTCAACGGTGGTTCCTGCTTGGTTCCAGTTTCTAGCCACGTACTGGAATTTTAGGCGAGCTGGGGTCATCGCCCAAGCCATTGGGCGGTGCGCCGACTGGATCCTGCTCGCCAAAAGTAGCAGCATCTCCCCAAGCAATCCTCAAGGCATAAAATCCTTTATTCTCCATCAACACGAGCTTAAGGACCTCTAACTTCATGAATAAACCTTGCATCTTGTGAAAGTCTCGATCTTGACTTTGTGTGAACGGTCTTGATGTAATCCGGATTGCATCATTCTCTTCTTCTTGAAAAGAATTTATCCTCAAATTTGACGGATGATCATCATCAACAGTTGGTAATGGTGACAGGTCGCACACATTGAAGGTGTTGTGCATGTGATACTCCGGAGGAAGATCAACCTTGTAGGCGTTTTCGTTGAATCTCTCAAGCACTGGAAATGGTCCATCACCCCTTGGCATCAATTTCGTCTTGCGATTAGTGGGGAATCGCTTCTTGCAAAAATGTACCCACACCCAATCACCTGGTTCAAACACAACCTCTTGCGACCCTTGTTAGCCTTTTTGGCTACTTCTTGGTTCTTCTTCTCTAAGTGCAACTGCACCTTTTCATGAAGCTTCTTCATTGCTTCAGCTCTCTTACTCCCATCTAAGCTTAACACAACATCTTGAGAAAGATGAGTGAGATCTAAAGGGGTTAGGGGGTTAAAACCATAAACCACTTCAAATGGAGTCATGCCAATAGTTCTATGAATAACTCGATTATAAGCAAACTCAACTAAAGGCAAATGTTCCTCCCACGAGGCCAACTTTCTGTGTACTACGGCACGAAGTAATAAAATCTGACTGTAAGGGAGATAATAATAACCGACATAAAACCACATGAGCTAAATATGGAGTCCGATGTATACGCCCCATCGAGAGGACCCAATATACCCTGCCAGAAGTATAGAGGCATGACTAGCGTGATCACTAAATTGATGCCACATAGGGGACTTACAACCTATGGGGGCACGTAGTTCTGGGACTTAAGGGTGACTGACCCTAGTCCACTCGATATTTAGCTACTCCTTATTGATTATGTAATTAAAAATTTATGAATGAATTTCTGTAATACTGGATAGCTCAAAATAATGACATGCTAACAAAAAATGTGACAATAATGTACTGATAATGAAACATTTACATCTGAGGCATGTATATCTATAATATCTGACCTAGCATTTGTAATTCATGAACTAAATGAACTACATAGCTAGGGCTCTGAATTCATGAAGGAATCTACGCAAAATAATACTAAAATCATAGTAATCTGATTAGGAACATTAAAGTAACTAATTCATAATGATCTGCTGAAATTCTAGAAATCCTAGGTCTAGATAATTTTAAGGGAATCAAGAATCTGACTGAATTATAAGGACCTAATGGGTGAAAAGAATCCACTAGTGAAATCCCACATACCTGGTGACTACATTCATGGAGAGATCTTTCAATTTTGGGGCTGGAACTGATGAAAACTTGTTGCGTTCTTGAACTAGGGTTTGGTAGACTTTTTCTCCTCTTTTGTTCTAAGATTGATAATTTTTTGGTGAATGATTGATTAGGGTAAGTTCTAATTTAGTTTCTAGGTTAAAACTGACCAAAACCACATAGTTTAGGGGTTAAACGACGTAGTTTAGGGGTCCAACGCATGAGGAAAAGACCAAACGACCTCTGACTTAAAAGTTATCGGGGGTCACCAACGGACCAGATCGTAGACCGTGGATGGACCAACGGTCCATTCTGGCCGGTCGTCGTTCAGCTTCAGAAACTAGATTCTGGGGTCATGATCCACGGACCAAGACCACGGTCCGTGGCCTGACCTACGGTCCGGTCGTGGGTTATGCCTTAGAAGATTTTGTCTGAGGTTTCTGGGGAGGGTAACACGTTGTGAACCACGGACCACCAGAACGGACTGTGGTTCACCCTACGGTCCGTGGGTTGCACCTGAAACTTCTGAAAAATCTGCAGTTTGGTAGTTCTAGCATACGGGGTGTTACACTTCATGAACAAGTAATTCTATTAAATCTACTTGACGTCTAGATTCGGGTGCTTCCAATCATATGACTGGAGATCTGTCCCAATTTTCTTCATTGTATGATGATGTTTCTAAATATGTTATTCCTACGAAAAACGGATATACATTGTTTGCTTCAGGTATTGGATTTGTTGGAAATTTGTCTAACGTTCTTTATGTACCTAATTTGAATGATAATTTTGTTTCGGTAGGTCAGCTAGTTGATTAGAATTGTGTTGTAAAATTCTCACCCAATGATTGTGTTGTTCAGAATTTGAAAATAGGGATAACCATGGCCAAGGGGAGTAGAGTTGGCAGAATATTTCTTCTATAGTCGGTTCATCATCATTTGCATCATTGTTTTCTTTCAGTTTCTGCCATAGATGTTACTCGCTCGAATAAGTTGCTCACTCTTTGGCATAATAGGATGGGTCATCCTCATTCCTTTCGAATTCAACACATTCTCAAATCATGCCTTCCAGTAACACATGACATTCATTCCAGTCTCCCTTTGACATGTTCTAATTGTACCGGTTCAAAAAGTCACAAGCTTCCTTTTCCATCCAGTTCATCTTCTTATGACTATCTGTTTGATTTGGTGCATAGTGATGTTTGGGGTCGTTCTCCTACTTTGTCAAGTATGGGATATAAGTACTTTGTGTTATTTATTGATCATGTATCTAGACACACATGGGTAATTTTTATTCGAAATAAATCTGAGGTTCCGACTTTTATTATGAATTTTGTTGAGTATGTATATACACAGTTTCATAAAACTATAAAAATATTTTGTTCTGATTCTGGAGGAGAGTACACTAAGACTAATCTTGTTGAGTTTTTCAAAAACAAAGGAATTATTTCTCAACGCACTTGTCCTCATACTCCAGAAAAAAATGGAGTCGTAGAAAGGAAGAATCGACATGTTTTAGAAACTACATTGTCTTTGTTGGGCACATCTAATATGCCTATGAGTTTATGGCCTGAAGAAGTACATATTTCTGTATATTTGATTAATAGACAAACTTCCCCAGTCATTGCTAATGAGACACCGTACTTCAGATTATTTCATAAGAAGTCTGATTATTCTCACTAGCCCGTTTTTGGTTGTGTTTGCTTTGTCCATCTTCCTGCACATGAACGACAAAAGCTTTCAGCAAAGGCAGCACAATGTATTTTTGTGGGCTACAGTGACACACAAAAGGGGTATGTTATGATGCATCTCGTCGCCAACTTCGTTTATCTAGACATGCTATTTTTTTTAGGGTCAATTTTCTTACAAACACAATTCTAAACATTCTGCAGAATCTATTTCCTTTTTGTACAAGTTCGATGATGATGTGGTAGTTACTAATCCTCCGGAGCAGCCCATGAACTATGACCATGATGATCTTCAGTCGTCATGTTCTTCGATTAGTGACGCTACATACACATCCTCATTTTCCAAAGAGGAATCGTCTCATACAGTTACTCCCCCACGCCGATCTAGTCGGACAGATCGCCATGCTCTTGAACAACTTGGTTTCTCTCTAGGGAAATTCAGTAAGTCTTTTGCCATGCATACCACACTACATTATGTTGATGTACCTACATCTTACTCTAAGGCTTCTACACAAACTTGTTGGAAAGAGGCAATGTCAGAAGAGCCTCGTGCATTGAATGAAAATTCTACTTGAAATTTCTTGATAAACCAATAGTTGGAGTTCTCATTGGAAGTAAGTAGGTGTATTCGTTAAACTTACGACAGATGGTACAATTGATCACTACAAAGCTCAATTAGTTACTCAAGGGTACAAACAGGAGTATGGGGTGGATTATGAGGAGACTTTTGCACCTGTTGCTAAGATGACAACGGTACGGACATTACTGGATGTGGCCTCAATCCATATACCTGGAAAATCAAGGATTTAACATCATTTTATGGCACAAATTAAGCATTTGAGGACATTAAATCTATATAAATAAAGCCCTAAATGAGTCCAAATCTCGGACTCATCAGGCAAAAAGATCGGAAATCGTTTGGCTACGACGGCCATTATCTGAGCTCAATGTCGCTATTACATCTCTTACAATGCTACATGTTGATAACATTAGTGCGATTAAAATAGCCACAAATCCGGTGCAACACGAAAACACAAAGCATATAGAGGTGGACAACCATTACATTCGAGAATCGATTATCGACCGTCTCATCACTCTACAACACATTCCTTCTCATGATGAACTTGTGGATTTGTTTACAAAGGTGATGACACGAGCACGACATTAGTATCTTATCTCCAAATTGCTACTTTGTGATCACTGGTATCAATTTGAGGGGGATGTCAGGAAAAGCTATAATTGTATAGTAATCAGAAAATATATTATTTCTTAGAATAGGACAGATTTACAGAATATACATTTATAACCATATATACTCCTTCCTAGAATAGAACTCTAACCCTACAATTGTATAGCTATAAATATTTTCTTTCTACCGTATCATTGATGAATAGAGAAAACTATTTTTCAGAATATCTTATGTCTTTCTAGCATGTCATTATTCAAAATTTTCATTATCTCTTGACACATCACTTTCAAGAATGATCACTTTTCATGATACTTATCACAAGTCACATTTTTTTTAAGGAATTGACTATATTTATATATACATGCTTCATAATTTATTTATTTTCCATTAGAAGTTTATTTTCATGCTTTGAAATTTATCATATTCATATGACATACCTCGACATCACTTTTGAAAGGTCAAGTCCACCTTCACTTTATATTTATTTATTTTGATGAAGGATTTATAAAATCAAATTAGTTTTCAAGGTAATCGTGTGCCCAATACCTTTCACACCAAATTTGATGGAAAAAAATTACCTTCACTCTTTGAAGGACCATTTTAAGAACTCATAATAATGTTATTTATTTTATAATTATCACAATGATGACTATTATTATTTTTTCCATTCACATCCATATTCATATGTCCAATCATAAAATAATCTTGTCATCTTTCAGACTTTATTGTATTGCTATTACATTCACATCAATGAGTAGAGCGTATTCAATGGAACATACTTCAAAGTTTTATCAAGAGCATACCGATTTGCTCAGTCATCATTATATCATCAATATATTGCATTGATACTTTATAAAGGTGTGTGTGGTGGTGGTGGTGGTGGTGGTGGTGGAGGACATCCATTTTACAACAAATTGTTATTTATTAAAATAATCTTTAAATAGTGACCTATACTATAAAAATCTAAAAAAGAATAAATATATCAATAACAAATTGAATTCTGAACGAATGTGCTTTGACTTTCTTTTACTTTTCATTAAAAATTTAAATAAAACTTGGAAATAATTCTATTACACTAAGATCGAAAGTGAAAATGTTCCACAAAGAAATTTTAAAAAAATTCGTTTGATTCTAATCTTTGTTAAAAGCTTAAAACTTAAAAGTGATTATTTTCTAGATTGAATTATTTTTTATTTCTCTTTTATTTTTTTTGCTTCGTTCATTCATGTTAATTAAATATGAACTTATTTTTGGTGCATCCATTTTTCAAAAAAAAAAAAACTATAACTTGGACACTCTTTATAAATTTTTTGGCTACGCCACTAACACAAGTGTGAAGTATGTACGTTCTGACATTTATTATGATGTGATTTTTGTATGTCGTTATCAGTTCAATCCAGGACAAACACATTGATAATGCTCAAAGTATCATCAAAACAAGTAAGAAAATAAGCGGTCGTTGACAACAAAATTACCCAACATAGTCGGGGTCGAATCCCACAAGGATTGGTGTAAGAATAAGAATTCAAAAAAGAAATTAAGATGCAACTAATTCATTGGAGTGAGTAAAGAAAGTGAGTGAATTATTCCACCAAATTTAATCAAGAAACTTTGAAATCAGTAATGAACAATTAACTAAAGAAAACAAGATTTAGACTATTTGAATTAAATCTAGGGGTGTGGGGGTTTGTATTGATGTTAACTAGGGGTACAATTGCTTGCCTAATAAAGCTCAACAACCATGGATAAGTTAGGTCATCATTAGTAACACTAATCTTCTTTCGATCTCATATCATTAGCTCATAGAATCTCCTTTCGGTCTCATGTATATAATTCACAAATCAATTCATTACCTTGCTTTTGCAATTACATTCAGGTAAATTGCACATATTGAGCTAATTACCCACTCTTATTGGTTTCTTTCAAGCACCAATTGGAGATCTAGAGTAGGATTAAGTTGGCAACCTTAACCCATAAATTAATTTCATGAGAAGCAACTCAAATTCATGGTGAAACAATAATAAAATACAGCAAGGCAACAAACTCACTAATTTAAATCAACACCCTACCCCTCATAATCACACCCCTAGAAATGGGAGTTTTAGCTACACATCATAAAAATCAAAGGAAATATACGTATTACGATTGCAGCTATGGATGTGATGAAATTAAGCAGTTATAATGAACACGCACTTTGAATTCAACTTCCAATTCTTAATCTCAAGAGTAAAATTGAGAACCCCAAACTAATAACAAATCTCAGTATTTTCTCTCTTAATAATTCCTAAAGTAAAAACAGTTAAAAAGATAAGATTCAGATCTACTTTCCCTCTCTTCCAAGCTATTTATACTTGTCATGCCCCGAGCATACACCCCGAACGTGGCTGACACTTGAGAACCATTGTTGGCCCTAAGCGAACCCTTGGGCTGGCTTACTTACTCAGCGGAAGATTCTGAGCATTATTACAATGATCAAATGGACCTACTCAATTGTTTAATAAAATAACTTAGAATGTTTAAAAGTCAACAATCAACTTGGACAAAATGGCAACTCAAGTATTAGCATATGAAATGATAATGTAAAGACAATTGAACTACGAACTATCTATGAAGCCTCTAAAACAAAGAGGGATGTCGGGACAGGACCCCCAATCATCCTAACAGCTGAAAACTAGAAAGCAAATGATAAAAGAGTCCTCTAGAATGCAATTAGGCTCACCAACTGACTCTGAGTGCTCAACCCAATCAACGAGGCGCTGAATGCTGATCCTGGTTACCTGCGTCTGCATCATAAGACGATGCAGGCCAACTGGCATCATTACATTGAATGTACGAGTATACGAGTTGGAATGTTAACCATAACTTAAGCTTGAAAAGGATCTGAAAGGAACACTTACCTTAGTTTTACTCAACTCCTGAATAACTTAACTCAATATAAAGCAATAAACATATGCAATATATATAAAGCTTGTAAAACAGTGGAAAACAACGTAGTTCGTTAAAGAAAATGCATTAACAAACTCAACTTTACTCATATAATAATGTAATATAGTTTCTGTGGGAGTTTCTCTAACCGACAACCACCACTATGAGCCTAAGTGGTGATACAGCGTTTGATACGCTCAAATTACACCTCCCTAAAGAAGCATAAGCGATCGTTATCAAGTAAAGAACCCAACTTGCAGGTTGGGGTCGATCCCACGAGGAAAATGGTTTAGACTTTACTTTAACACACAATTATATCCAATTAGTCAAAGTACTTCTAGAAACAAGTAATAAAAATGGGGGATTTTGTGAAACAAATTGTGAGAATTCAGTAAGTAATCAATAAACAAAAGTCAATTTCAGTTGTTATCAAGATGAGAGAATTAACTAGGGTAT
>JAJOOS010024897.1:0-10440 GCA_029582725.1 Solanum chiquidenum
CCTCTCTCACTTTATACAAAAAACGCAAATTGTATAAAATGTGTTTGTGTTTGTATAAAGCGAGAGAAAATTGTATATATACATATATTTTCGTTCCCCTCTCTCTCCTCTCCCAGATCTCGCTCTCTCATTCACCTCTCTCACTTTATACAAAAACGCAAATGTATAAAATGCGTGAAAATTGTATATATATATATATATATTTTTATTATTATTATTATTATTTTCGTTCCCCTCTCTCCCCTCCCCCAGATCTCGCTCGCCACTCCCCCAGATCTCGCTCGCTCACTCGTCTCTCACTTTATACAATTGACCTTTTTGTATATGTATACCAAAGCAGATTATACAACTGCTTTCTTTTGTATATGTATAGCGAAATATACATAATTATGTTTGCTATGGAACGCAATTATGCAAAGTTTGCTATATCATACAAATATGAATTTTGTGTTTGTTATATGTGAAAGTTGCTATAATATTAATAGTAAATAAGAAAACGGGTCGGGTATGCCCCCTAACGCATCAACTCCGCAGAAATAAGGCAAACCTAAAGAGAGAGAGTAGTAATTTGTAGCTCTTGTTTCTTCTTCACGACTCACATACATCTCCAAAGCTTTTTCAGATTCTTACCAACTATGCCTCCAAAATCAGCGAGAAAGACACCTACAGGTTCTGGATCCAAAAGAGGTGGCCGTACATCTCGTGCCACGCCAAAGTCTCTTGAGGAACCAATGGAAGAAGAGAGTAAGGATAACGCGGTCGAGCTCAAACAAGAATTCAAAGTCCCTGAGGAAAAGCATGAGGAGAAGCCGGAGCCTGAGCAACCGTTGAATGCCAAAGCTGTACAGAACAGGGTGCTCACTTCAGACAAGAGTGAGTATTGATGGAATTTGTGCAACTTACTTGAATTAATACCCTATTATATATCTGCTTGTTCAGCTCTGTTTTATGCTTATAATTGTTGACAATTGCTTTGCAAATTGTAATAATCTGGGTTCTTTAGCTTAATTAAGAGTTTGTCAAAAAAGAATTATGGGTCTAAATTGAATAATATTATCTCAAGTGAAGGTGGTTACGAGAGGATAGTTTGAGTAAGGGTTAGCTGTGACCATCACTTAAATCTTATGGCAGACAAATGTGAAGTGAGGCGTCTCCAAGTCCAAGAGGATGTTTGAGGTGTATGAGTTACATCGAGGCATTCATGAGTTGGTTCCAAGACCCACCTTTGCGGGACAAACCCTGAAATAATGAAAAAGGGTGAGGCTTTTGCTGGGAACTGGGATGGATGAAAGGGTCCCTTATTCTACAATAAGGAAGGGAAGGAAAGATTACAGTATTGTCAAATCGTGTAACTTTAATCTTTTTTCCTGACGAGTTTCCACATGTGGTTCTTCTTAAATTTTTCTATGGCATCTTTTGATCATCAGTTACGTCTCTATAGAGTTGGATATTGTTGACAGCATATAGGACTTGCAAGAAAATTATGTTTGGATACGAGGCTCTTATTTTCTCCATCTACTGGCTTGGGAGGCTGATTTTTTTTTTCTTGTGGCAGAGATGGCTGATGTGAAAGAGTCAGTCGATCAATATGAAAAGGGTGAGCGATTAGATTTGGAGGATAATGACCCTGAATATGACCCTGAAGAGTATGGCACTGTTGATTATGATGAGAGAGGAATTGAAAATGATGATATTCAGGAAGAGGGAGATGAAATAGAGGAAGAACCTGAAGAGGTAGATGTTGATGAAGAGGAAGAGGATGTTGAAGATGTTCATGAGGAAATTGAGGGTGATGAAGAAGATGAGCATGCCGGGGAGGAGCATGCTGAGATGGTTCATGCCGCTGAGGAGGAAGAACATCATGAAGTTGTTAAAGAAAGGCGTAAGCGGAAGGAAATTGAAATATTTGTTGGTGGTTTGGACAAGGATGCTACTGAGGATGATCTCAGGAAGGTCTTCAGTAAAGTTGGTGAGGTTACCGAAGTGAGGCTTATGATGAATTCTCATACAAAGAAGAATAAGGGATTTGCATTCCTGCGATTTGCCACTGTGGAACAAGCAAAACGAGCTTGTACTGAGCTGAAAAATCCAGTGGTATTTTCTTTATTTTATAGTTTTTATGTGACTGATTTTAATTCCTCATAGAAGGTATTTCCTGACAATGGAATTTCCAGATCAATGGAAAACAGTGTGGTGTCTCTCCAAGTCAAGACAATGATACTCTGTTTTTGGGTAACATATGCAAGAGCTGGACAAAAGAAGCTGTAAGTAGGCTAGGCATATCATATTGTCAACAAACCTGATTCTTAGTTTTGAGGAGCTGCTTAACTAGTCATTGATGTTTGCTTTCTCTCCCAGTTAAAAGAGAAGCTGAAGCATTATGGTGTTGACAATATTGAGGATTTGACGTTGGTCGAAGACACTAATAATGAGGGAATGAATCGAGGATTTGCTTTCTTGGAGTTCTCTTCACGTTCAGAGGCCATGGATGCTTTTAAGCGGTTACAAAAGAGAGATGTTATGTTTGGTGTTGATAGGCCCGCAAAGGTTTCTTTTGAGGATTCTTTCATTGATCCTGGGGATGAAATCATGTCACAGGTAAACTCTCTGGACATATATCTATATTTTAATAGAAGGAACACTGACTGGTCAAGTATAGCTAGTATATTGTCAAATGGAGGCTTTTGTTGTTGTGATTCTTAGCATATTTTGGAGGTACACAACTTTTAAGAGTTATATTATGTTTTTGAACATACTTTGTCGTTCTATGGTTTGCTTTTTATCCCTTCTCTTTTAGTCTCTTCTGCTGCGAAGAAAAGAAGAATGAATGAGGACGCTCTGTATTTTAATTTTTCCTTTCTACAATAAATTAGATTTGTAGCTAGGTGCTAGCTGTTCAAGTTTGGCCTTTCCCCCATTTCATTAATTTTTGAGATGGGTAGTTTGGTTATCTTCTTTCCTTGTTAGTTCTTTTCCGATGACATTGCTGCTTACTTTTTGAGCCGTCTTGAGTCAATTGCTGCATATCAATTCGTTATCCGACTGTGGATGATTTTTTATTTTTTTTATTGATAAATCAAGATATGACTGTGAGTGAATATCTCTTGAGTTCAGGTCAAAACAGTGTTTGTTGATGGCCTTTCTGCATCCTGGGACGAGGATCGTGTGCGGGAGTTTCTTAAAGAATATGGGAAGATTGAAAAGGTTGAGCTTGCCAGAAATATGCCTTCAGCCAAGAGAAAGGACTTCGGATTTGTCACCTTTGACACCCATGAGGCTGCAGTTACTTGTGCTAAAAGTATTAATAATGAGGAACTGGGTGAAGGAGATAACAAGGTTTGTTTTCTGTCTTAAAGTATCCCTGAATATATGTAACTCTTGCGAGTGGTTTCTTGAAGTTGTATATTTCAGGTTAAAGTTAGGGCCAGATTATCAAGACCCCTTGAGAGGGGCAGAGGGAAATATGGTGGACGAGGAGATTTGCGACCTTGGCGTATGTCCATGCATGGTCCCCGTGCCCCTTGGGGTCGTATAGTGCCACATAGTCGTGCTATTCGAGGGACTAGAGTTAGTACACGCATGCCTCCTGTAGTTGGTCGTGGTTTCAAACGACCTGCAAGATCGAGAGATAGACGGGCAGTGATGGATTTGCCTCCTAGGGGAAGACCCACAGCTCCACCATCTAGCAGGTCATATGACCGAAGACCACCTGGTATGAGATGATTTCCATCTTTCGTCAAAATATGCTGGTTGAACTCTGCTAACTTTATGAATGACCAAATACCTAATGAGTGAATTGCAGTTCCCTCATATCCAAAGAGTAGCTTGAAGAGGGAGTATGGACGGCGCGAGGAAATCCCTCCTCCCAGAAGCAGAGCAATAGCTGAGTATCCTTCGAGGGTTCATTCTGACAGACGTGCATCCTATAGGGACGAGTATTCTTCCCGTGGCTCTGGTTACCCTGAATTTCCTAGAGGTACTCACTCTGCAGCAAGGAGAGCTTATGTTGATGATGGATATGGGCAACGGTTTGAAAGGCCCCCTCCATCTTACCGCGAGGGAGGTGGTCGTGAATATGACTCTGCGTCTGGTTCAAAACGTCCATACACTGCAGTGGTAAGTTATCTTCACCATAAACTCCATTTAAGATATTTTTCTGATCTGCACAAGAAGATACAAATTAATTTATCATCTTCCATACATGCCAGGATGATGTTCATCCCCGCTATGCTGAGGCAGGAGTACGGCATTCTCGTGCTCGTTTGGATTACGAACTTGGCAGTGGAAGTGGCTCCCATTATGGAGATGCATATGGTGACAGGTGCCTTGTAATTATTGTTAATTCATTTTTCTTCCTGTTTTGCAATCATTGGTACTATATTGACTTCCTTATTTACATATTAGTAGACTTGGGAGATCAAATCTTGGATATGGTGGCAGTAGGGGCTCCCTTTCTGGTCAAGATTCTCATGGGATGTATAGCAGTCGTCAGGATATGGGTTATGGTGGAGGTATGTTCTTTTGTTCATTGTAAAATCTGGTTATTTTTCTTAACATTTGTTATTACATGTATGTTTAGAGAAAGCTGTCTTAATTTTTATTTTGGTTTGCAGGCTCGTATGGTGGAAGTGATGTAGGTGGAATGTATTCATCCAGCTATGGTAGTGATTACATGTCTCGTGGCAGCGATGTATGCTTCTACTCCGTTGACTTCTGCTGGAGGCTTTAGTGTTTATCTGATGATAACTGTGGTTCCTGTTCTTCTCTGATGAATTTTCAGGTTGACTCGGTTTATACTAGTCGTGGTATGGGTGGCAGTGGTTATACGGGAAGTGGTGGTTCTGGATCATACTACTAATAAGGTATGTCTCTTATTATTAACAACCATGTGTTTCTTTTGGTAGTCATGCCCTCAGAACTGAGTATCCTATATGCTCTCATGCCCACCTCCCTCCTCCTCGCTCTTCTGTGGGATGAAGCCGGGAAGATTTTTCTCACTTTTTTCTCTGTAAGAGCTGTATTTGAAGATATGGAGCATGTGGTTACCCACCAACTTATTTATGGTACAGATTTGAGTTGACAAAAGAGCTTGCAGTTGGATCTGTTAATATGGAAGCCCTATGCATTGACATGCCTCTTGGAGAGATGGAGTTCATCTATTATCTGTTGCCTCTTTGTGTATGTGGGGCTAGAGAATTTTGCATTGGAGAGGCTGTATTTCTCTGAAGCATCTTGGATTTTAATTGGGAAACAAGTCACCTGTTCCTTTTCTGATGTAAGGAAATTTGAGCTATATAGAGCAAACAGAGATCTATTTATTTCTGGTGTCTGCACATGCACTATTTTCTAGTGGTTTCTTCTCTTAAGAATTTTCTGGAGAAGTGGAGGGAGTATGCTCCATGATTATTCGAAAGAAAATGATGCCAAAAGCTCAACTTACCAGTTTTCTAGTTGTAATTCTTAGAATATACTACAATGAAGGATCCATGGGAGTTTTATATGGACGCTTTATATCTAGTTCTATTTGATATTATTGTCATAAAGTTACTGCTGGACCAATATCACAGGACTCAAAGGATCACAAGTAAAGAGCTTAATTTTGTTATTGAAAGTGTACATTTTTACCAAGTTAATGCATCGACCTGCATTCCGAATTATCATCTATTTGCTTCTGGATGGTGAGTGATAAGGGTTAGATGACGGAAGATGATTGCATTTGATGGCTTGATAAAGAAAGCACTCATGAACCAGTGTTATCTAGAGCGGAAAGCGCAAAAAAGCTCTAAGGTTTGTTGGGGGCTTTGAGCGCGAAGCGAAAATAAAGCGTGGGCTTTGTTGAGAAAAGGCGTAAATGGAGAAAACATACAAATATATTTATGTTTAGTCCAAGACTAATAATTATAAGCATGAATAACAAATATATGGACAAAGAAATTGATTGTTTTTACGATAAACTGAAATGTCAATGGTTCAGCATCGCCTCTTCAGGAAATGCTCATTCACAAGGAAAAGTATGTCTTAGAGCCTTGATGATGACACTGAAGCGCATGTTAAGCTAGGCGAAGCACTTATGCATTTTGAGCCTCATTTTAGGGCTTAAGCACGCCTTTGATAACCCTGTCATGAACTCCATGGACCGAAGTTACTCATTACCTAATTTTTATTGTTGAGCAGAGTGAAGTTGGATTGTTATAATTGCGCCTGAAATTGGTTTAGATGAGGGAATATGAATGTAGTTTGCTGCTACGGTCTGTGGATTGGCAAATAAATTTTTTAGCATTGAATAGAAAATTGTGCTTAATTCGTTGCAGCCAGCTTGTGAGTTGTTTCTGCCTTGTGTGTAGCCTGATCCTTGATTGCTTTCATTTGGTTACATCATGAGTATCATGCCTTCTCGATTTGCTTGCACAAACTCGGTTTTTGTTTTTCTGACAGCTTAAACTGTAGAGGAATTTTGAGAGAACTTGATAGTGCATAACTGTCGATCTATCTTAAAAGCATGAGGATGAACACAATTTGAAGATTTGCACTTTGGTAGTATTTGTGTTCTTCCATTATTTGATAATACACTCTACTTGAAAGCTTGTGTATGAAAGAAAGTTATCCTTGGAATTAGTGTGCTAATCTTGTGAGTTTCTGGAGATGAGCCAATACTGATTTGTTAATGCAGTGGGAGTCTATGAAGTTGGGGCAATTACCTATAGGGAGGGGCATTTCATGTGCTTATGTCAGCCTCTGGCAGCTTGCCCCAACTAGAACTAATATTATATGAAGTAATATATATATATATATATAAACAGTTTTTGTCATACTTCCTCTACATAGACCGTGTCCCTTGAAAATATCAATAGACTTTAGTTTATGTTATGATTGCCTTTAAAATGTGTGCTTGTGGGACAGATACTTGTAGGCTATGTTGTTCGGACTTTTTAAAAATGATGTCTCACCCCTGTTAGATTCTTCAAAATTACACTACTTGTGGAGAATTCGACATGCACCCGTCGACCTTTTTGAAGAGTCTGAGTATCATAGCTTGTAGGTAGGTAGTTTCCTCTCATAGTAACAATAATTTTTCTTGTTCATAATGGGGTTGTGCAGCTTGTGTGCACTAAGGTTACTCCACCATTTACTTGCTACCTTAACCAGAATAATCAGAATTGGTAACAGGTAACGCCGCTCACCTAATGTTTTTGGGTCATCGATGAGATTTGAACCACTCCATTGACCATTAAGTTTCACTTTTGGTTGCTCTCTTTAACTATTATTGATTATTTATGATTTTGAGGGAATGTTCCTTCACTTGCAAAAGTTGCAGTGTCATGTGACCATTGAGTTTGAGTTTGACACATACATGCTTCAGGTGGATTGCAGATATTTTGCTGTTTCATTGTCATGTTTATATTTCATAGGTTAGATAGTTTTAAATTTGTGTAAATTATACTCATAGTATTTGACTTGGATCTTTGTTGAAAACAATATTTGTGTAAATTATCTTGTTGGTATATAGCGTGGTTGGTGCAACTTGGATCAGACTCTTTAGCGCTACCAGCTGTAATGTGTAGTTAAATTTGATCAGTAATGCACTTGTGGATCGTTAGGGAAGGTATTTTACCCAAATAAAAGGAAGAGAATTAATTCTATGGTTGCCTTTTCACCACTACTAACTTCTCTGTTTCCATTTACCAACTTGATGGAAATCTGTGGATTAATTGATAACAAACAAAAATCATTTGAGGAAACTTGTCCACAGTAAAATGTTAAACTCGTCTGCAATTAGGGGCGGCGGGGTGGGACGGATTTAAGGTTGTGTGGGAATGAAATTTAATTTTTAACTTTTTACATGTCATAAGTGATAGAGGAGCATTATTTGTTAAGATAATTTTTTTAAAGCTATTAAAATATTCAAGATAGTAATGAAAATGGTTCAATAAAAAATTATACAATTTCTTAGATGTTTTCCAATTGACCTTTATAAATAAATAAATTTTGAAGTCACTATTCTATTAAATTAATACAACTTAATAAAAAAATGAATTTATTTTTAGTATCGAATTTAACTAGAAAAAGAGAATGTTAAAAGAATTATGCGGAGCGGGTATATGTGGGGTGGGGCGGACGGGTTGAAAATGAAAAAAGTTATTATGCGAGTGGAGTGGAGTGGATTCAAAAAAATTTGGGTTAAGTTCAACCCGCTCTGCTCCTGTTTCGTACCACCCCGTTGCAATCCCTATCCGCAATATTATGTTTCCCTTTGCTTGGAAATTGAGCGAGGAAATAAAGAAGAAAATGTGAGCAAATAGATTCTCCTTTCTGTTTTGGATTAGTATGAAAAAAAATAGGATGTTCAACACTAGGTCATTTCGTTACAAATGGAATACGGACAGCAACAAATCTCTTCCTATATTTCTACAAAAATGTGAATCAGTATTCATTCGATATTTTTGTTTTAAAATCAAAATGAAAGTTAACACCAAAATAAATGGTGAAAGGTTATACGATGCTAGAAAATAAAAAAGAGAAGGCAATGACAATTCCAAATCAAAACTATGGGCGATTATAAATCATTATATTATATAAATATAGTTAGGTGATAAGGAGGAGGTCGTTGTATTGTAGTTATGCCAAAAAAAACAAAATACACACAATGAGTTCCTGTGAGACCACCTTTTAAATTAGTACTGGATCTTTTTTTTTTCTTTTTTTTTTTATATATATATATCCTTTATTATCATATCCTAATACTTTCTCATAAAAAAACATTCTACGTGTATGCTAATATCATCATTTTTATCAATATTGATATTCCTATTGAAAATGGAATACGTATAAAATTGACAATCTGAGGAAAAATATTGTCAACATTGAGGATTGTTTTATTTATTTTCATTTGCAAACACTTGGATATTATGAGATTAAAATTAGTGATAAGTACTAAGTAATTATGTACCAAAATAACTTGTAAATAAATTATCATATGATAGAACCGTCACTAATATATAGAATTGTTTGAATTTTTATGTTACTATCGACATTCTTTATAATGGTGATGTTAGTAAAAGCTATTTTAAATTCCTTGCACATTGGAAAGTGAACATGATTTAATCAACACTTAATAACATGTATACTAGTTATCTTTTACTCCCTTCGTTGCTTTTTATATGTCACATTTTTACTTTGCACTTGCATTAAGAAATGATGTAACTTTACCCTTCTACCTTTATTTTATTTTTTTGGAACTCAAGTTTTCAATCAATTAATATGAATTAATTTATTTTGATTAATTAATTTAACCAATGAACATGAATCATTTACTTAGCTTTTCTAAGTTGGTCAAATGTATATTTTCAAGGCTAATAACTCACAAGGGTAAAAAAGGAACAATATGCTAATTTTATGCATTGATTTTATGAAATGACAAGTATTATGAACCAACTATTTATAGAAAGGAATGACATATAAAAAGGGACGGAGGAAGTATTTGGTTCTAAAACGTCCTTCCATTTTTTGACATAATTATTGAAGATCTTTTTCCCTTTTGGAGATTTTATCTACCAATCAATGTCATTAACAAATACTCCCTCTGTCTCATTTTATGTGGCAACATTTGATCGGGCACGGAGTTTAATAAATAAATAAAGACTTTGAAATGTTTACCAAATTACCCTTCAAAAAATAGTCATATTAAAAAGTAGACTCACTTTTCTCTCTCCTCATAAATATATTGGAGTACTATCTTTAAGATTAAGTGAGACCAACAAGGGTAAAAGAGAAATTGTACCTTTAAATACTTATCATATAAGAAAATGTGACATTCTTTTTGGAACTGACCAAAAAAAAAATAGTGTCACATAAAATGGGACGGAGGGAGTACAATATTAACAAGTAACGATAAATATACAAATGATATTACTTCTTTGTCAACTAATATTGTAGGCCGAAACACCTTTGTGTCTTAAATTTTATATTATAGGTCTAAAAAAATGCATCGTAAACCCTAAATGGTCCGCGATGACTTTCAGCCAACAATGGGTGACCACCAATCAAGGGCGGCTCAACGTAATCGAAGGCCTAAAGCGAAATTTCAATTGAACGCCTAAAATCTAAACAAACGTCATATGTGTTTATTTAAAATTTATCTTTCTTACACTTTTCAAATGCAATTATTACTTGGTATTTTTTTATAAATAATTTCTTTGATTTTTTTTCAATAATTATTTCAGATATGATTTTATCAATTCAACATTGAATTTTTTATTTCACTAAGACAATCATTATATGAATTATAACATAATATAAGTAATAAGTTGACAAATTTTAAATAAATATAAGTGTTAGAACATAATGGGGTCAAAGATAATAAAGTAATATAATTTTTTAATACTTTTTATTATAAATAATCATTTTTTATAGTAAAAAAAATTAACACATACTTTATTCTTG
>JAJOOS010024898.1:0-14542 GCA_029582725.1 Solanum chiquidenum
AACGAAAATATATGTATATATACAATTTTCTCTCGCTTTATACAAACACAAACGCACTTTATACATTTGCGTTTGTATAAAAAATGAGAGAGGCGAGGGAGAGAACGAGAGTGGCGAGCGAGATTCACCAGGAGAGAGGCGAGCGAGATTCACCAGGAGAGAGGCGAAATAGCAACAGTTTGCTATGGAGTACAATTAAATTAAACTATATTTTTAACATTTAATTTGAATTAATAGTTTGCTATTATATACAATTTTCCCTATATTTTACTGATATTCTACACAAAGATATGTATAATTAAAATAAAACATTTATAATTTTCCATAAAATCAAACCAATAAAATTTCAAACCACGACTAATTTAATATCTCTATTGAAAATGATAAATAATGAGAATCCATTTTAGCTTCTTGAATTTAAAGTTTATACAACATAATATAGTTCTTTGAAAGGTAGGTCTCTTGAAAAAAAAGATTATTTTCAAAATACGTCTCAACAACCAATTCAAGGAAAATTACTCACAACTAATGTGAATAAAAGATCAAATAAATTCATCACACGTGTCACTTCAAAATTACACAAAAGAAACTGTAATATTGCAAAATAATTACTCCTTCCTTTTTCTAATCAAGTATATTTTAAATCTTACAGATGCCTTCGACATAAAAATTATGTCTTGTTACTTTATTCTTTACATTCTACAAATTAATATTAAGAAATAGGAAAAAGTAAAACCAAACATAGAGTGTTATGTATACTAACAACAATAATAATATTTATATTTTTTAATTGGCATGCAAAATACAAAATGGATACAAGTAAAACTAAACATAGAGTGTATAAAAGAAGAAAACATTTATTACTGTTGTTATGTATACTAACAACAATAATCTTTATTTTTAGGTACATGATAAAAGAAAAAGCTAAATAAAGATTTTAAAATCGTTCATAAGCAACGGTACTACGGCTTAAGTCCCTCCATATTCTTACTCGTTCAGTATGTAGATGGACACTTCTTGTATAACTAGTAATGCAATGATAAAAGTTATAATCATCTTCATTTCTTTAATTTAGGACTTGTTTCTTATGTTCTTAAATTTTTTGTTAGAATTTATAGGTATATGTTTAGTTAGGAGGCCTTGAATTAGTCAAATATATATATATATATATATATATATCAAAGAAGAAACATCATAGAAAATTCATGAAATCTAGGAGTAGTATTAATTACAAGATATGATCCAAATATGACTTTAATTCTATGATGTGGTAATTCTATGAGTATTATTCTTTAGTCCGTGATAGGGGTGCGCATCGGTCGATTCGGTTTGGTTTTATGTGTTATTGGTTCGGTTTATCAGTTTTCGGTTTGTAAATACGTCAAACCGATAACCAAACCAATAACATATTTCTTATCGGTTTTTCGTTAATCGGTTTATGGTACTTAACGGTTCGGTTTCGGTTTAACCAATAAGAAAATACTCATATATTATATACACGGTAAAAAAAAATTCATATAAACCATATGATTTTTCCAGCATTTGGCATGAAAGTAATAATCATAAAAGTAACAATCATTTTTCTTGCAAGTTTAGACGCTAGACACATTTAAAGGAAAAAGTGTGAAAGTAACAATCGTTTAACCATTAACAAAAAGTGTGAAAGTGACAATCGTTTAACCATTAACAATAAGACTAGTAAATTTAGTATAGTCTTATTGGGTTATCGGTTTAACCATTAACAAAAACCATAAAATCGAAAACCGAACCAATAACCCAATAAAAACTTTTGCAAAACCGTTTAAAATCCGTTAGCCAAATAATCCAATATCAATAAACCAATAGTGTTTGTTTCGGTTCGGTTTATTGGTTAAATCGGTTTTTGCACAACCCTAGTCCGTGATGCTATGAATTTTATACATATCAATACAATTTTATGAATGGCATGATATATAAACGTGTTCTTTAACGTAACCTCGACTAATATCTATATGCCCTCCAACTTGTGCATACTTTATTTTAAAGAATAATGAGGATGATAGTAATATATATCTTAGCATTTCTTGTTATACACCAAGTGAAAACTTTATATATATATAAGTGGTAGTATATATAAGTAAATAAATTTTACCAAAAAAAAGTAAATAAGTAAATAAAATGTTTCCGTTACGCATTAATCAATATATGCTCACCAAAGTAAATAAGATGTTTCCGTTACGCATTAATCAATTTATGCTCACCAAACTTTGGCACGGAATTATTAATTTTGATAAATACAAAATTAAAGCAAGCCAAAAAAAACTCAATCTCCGCCTCATTTAATTGATATTTTTTTCGAAATCTACCTCAGCTTGTTGAAGTTAATTGAGAAGAAATAACTTGGGAAATACTTATAATTGGCTTGGATTGTCACCTAGATCATTCTACACACTATTTACTAACTGAACACTTAAACCTAATGAGCCTTGATATTTTAAACCCTCTCATCTGGTAAATGTGCGTATAATACAAACATCTACACGTGGAACTATTGTTTTTGAAGGTGGTAAAAATGGGAGAAGAAGGGGTGGGTGGGGTGGGGGGAAGAAGAAAGTGGTGTTAGATGGAGTATTTTATTTTTTTGGGTTTCTTATTTATTTATTTTTTAATCAAAAATATTTACGCACGTTATATATGTGAAATTAAAGCATTGTTGATTTGTTTCAGCTTAATCAATAAGTTGCCACAGGATCAGTCAATTCAAAGAAAATGAGGAGATAAGATAATATTAAATACTTGAGTCAATAATCAATTCAAGAAAAAAAATTATTCACAACTAATATGAATAAAGGATCAATAATTTCACCAAAGGTGTTACTTCTAGAAATTACATGTGAATTGGATACTTTTTACATGATAGCAGAGCAAAACACATTTCAATTAAAATTATTCACAACTAATATGAATAAAGGATCAATAATTTCTAAATGGCTATTTTGAAAAATGGCCATTTCTTGTATAAATTGTAATGCAAAAATACAAAGAAATTTCATGAGTTTGCAATATGACTTTAATACTTGTGTTGAACTTATCTTCAAATTAATCGAATAATTCAAAACAAGTATTGAACATCAGATAAAAATCATTATAAAAAGAAATTGTTAACACCTATGGTTTTACAATTTTGAATCTTGCGTACTTTTCATCTAATGAACTAGTTTTTGTGGTTGAGTTAAACTAAAGGTCTCAACTTTTCTTTATTAAATCATAGTATCAAATTAAAGTCAATATCATCACATCTTATTGTGTACCCATTGTCGGGTTCCTAGATTATATTGTCCCAGCTTCAAATATCCGGTTTTGAACATTCAGGGATATCGAGTCCCACATCGGTGGCGATGATCAGGACAAGTGATCTATTTATACGGTTTTGACCAGTGGCGGAGCTAGAATTTTCAATAAGGGGTGCAAAATCTGAAGAAATAGACAGATGAAGTAGTCGAAGGGGGTTTGATATCTACTATATATACTTAAAAAATTATTTTAACCATGTAAAAATAATATAATTTTTCACCGAAAGGGTTCAGAACCCCTAAAGATATGGTGGCTCCGCCACTGGTCTTGACAATACTCACCTAATGAACTAGCTCTTTAAATTGAGTTAGTCCCAACGTTCATTTCTTTATCAAAGAAAATAAGGATCAAATAAGGAGAAAACTTGGAAAACATGTATAACTTGGAAAACATGTATCATTAATTTATTAATTAATTTCTTCTGTTGAAACATTGAATAATGTCTTTAAATACTTATATTACAAAACCGTGTTTTTATAGAAGTCATGAGACTTGGACTAAATAATTTTATTATTCAAGAAAGTGATGGGACTAGTCCCATCCTAAAATATTGATCATTTTTCGTACATCGAGATGTTCTTTTTTTCTCATATAATATCTACCTATCTAGTATTTGATCTACTTTAATTAATATTGAGATCAAGATCAAGTTTTCATAATGTATTTGTAATTAGCAGTAAGGAATTGTAATTAGTTAACCAGTTTGTTATACGTATTAGAGTTAGTTAGCTGTCAGAGTTAGTTAGCTAGTTTAATCAGTTAGTTAGATAGTATAATGTCTAGAATGTTCTATTAGTTAGAATGCAATTTACATACTTGCTCACATGTATAAATACTCAGTCATTAATCAAAGAAAGGTGTGATTTCTCTTTCTCTCAAATTACAGTTCTTCACAAAATACTCTCAGTCAGTTATGGCTTCCTTATTGCAGTTCAACTGAGATTTCACCATTGATATGAAGTTTTAATATGGTATCAGAGCTTGGTTCGTTTACTTCAACTCTTTGTTCTTCGTTTTTACTACTCTTTGGTTTCTGTTTTTCGATAATTCAGATCGAATCTCAGAGTTTTATCTGAATTTTGTTTTCTCTGTTTTCCTGGATTTGGAATTCATCTTCTCTACTTAATTCACAATTGTTTTGAGTGATATACTCATGGCTATTGACGAAAGCACTGTTGGCAATGATACAAGTAGTGCCCTGTATGTGCATCATTCAGATAGCCCAGGAATGATGTTGGTTCCTACTCAATTTGATGGAGCAGGATATCGATCATGGAGGAGAGGAGTGATGCGAGCCTTATCTGTAAAAAATAAGTTGGGTTTTATTGATGGGAGTTGTATGAAATCGAGTACAAACTCATCTCAGATTCGCCAATGGCAAAAGTGCGACGACATGGTAACGTCATGGATTTTGAATTCATTAACTAAGGAGATTTCAGATAGTGTATAGTATGTGACTAATTATGTAGAGCTGTGGAAGGAATTGGAAGATAGATACGATCAAACAAATGGAGCAAAGTTGTATCAAATACAGAAAGAAATTAACGACCTAACTCAGGGAATATTGGACATCACTGTCTATTACACAAGAATGAAGAAACTCTGGGAAGAACTCAGTACTTTGAATATGAGAAATCAGTGTGGCTGCATCTGCACTTGTGGTGCAATAGATAGCATGCATAAAGCAGAACAAGATAGGCGTTTGATACAATTTCTTATGGGGTTAAATGAGATATATACAGTGATAAGGGGTAACATCCTCATGATGAATCCACTCCCTTCCATGGCACAAGCATTCTCTCTTTTGATCCAAGAGGAGAAACAAAGGGAGTTTAAGCCATCTGGTAGAATACCTATGGATGCAACATCCTTGAATATAGGTTCCTTCAATAATAAAGTTCAAGCAGGAAGAACTTTTAGAACAAACTATCAGAATAACAACTATGCAGGAAATAATTACAATTCAGGAGGCAACAATCATTATAATGGCAGTAGCAGTGGCAAAAGTGCCATGTTCTGTGATTATTGTAAGAAAACAGGACACATTAAGGATAAGTGTTACAAGTTACATGGCTATCCTCAAAACAACAATCAAAACTTCAAGCCAAATGGCTACAACAATGGACAAAACTACAGGCAAGGCAATCAGAATTACAAAGGAAAAAGAGTAGTGGCAAATGTGCACAGTGATACTCCTGATATGATGTCCACTCATGGAGATGAACAACCACCACAGAGTAATGGGCATCAAAATGCCAATATAACAAAGGAACAGTATGGGAAGATTATGGACCTAATACAACATTTTCAAAATGAGAACATGGGAGAAGATCAAAATGCTGCAAGTGTCAATAATGGCTCTATGAGCTTTGCAGGTATTGTAGTATGCTCTTCCTCTATTGATTTTGATAAACCTTCATGCAAATGTTTTAAATCAAGCAATGATATGTGGATCATAGACTCAGGAGCATCAAACCACATAACCTTTAATAAAGATTCCTTGACCAACATTAAGAACTTACCTTACCCTATACTGATTTCACTCCCTAATGGATACAAAGTTAAAGTGACATAGCTTGGTGATGTATCAATCACACCTGATATCATTCTGCATGATGTGTTATATGTACCATCCTTCAAGTATAATCTAGTTTCAGTTTACTCCTTAACCACATCTATGAAGTGCACAGTTTTGTTCACTGGTACTTTGTGTATGTTGCAGGCCCCTTCAGTGAAGAGGCCTCAGGCAATTGGTAACAACAAAGATGGGCTGTATTTTCTGTGTTCAAGCTGCCTGAGAAATGCCAATAGAGTCAATAAAGGTTCAGTGTGTTGTTGTCATCCTAGTGGTAGTAATAATAATTCTTCTGTTGAGAATAAAGCATACACTTCTACTGTTACTGATTCATGTCATGAAAATGAGTGTAAGAAATTTGCCACTGATATTGATGTTCCTCATATTGTTCATAGTCCTCTTGTTTGTACTTCTACGTACTTTCAACAATAATGAGAATGTCCAGTTTAATAATCATTCTTGTAAGATTGCAAAGAACAATGTAGACTTATTGTGGCATAATAGACTTGGCCATGTACCTTTTGCTAAAATGAGGAATATTTCCACCCTACCAACCATTCTTTCACACAAACAACCCTTCTTGTGCAACATATGCCCTATGGCAAGACAAGAAAGATTGCCTTTCAGCCAAAGTACTAGCCAAACCACGTCCATATTTGAATTGTTTCACATTGACCTATGGGGCCCTTATCATGTTTCCACCTATGACAATTACAAATACTTTCTTACCCTGGTGGATGATTATAGTAGATCCACTTGGACCCATCTTCTAAGTACCAAAAGCAATGCTTTGCATGTGTTGAAAGCCTTCATAAACATGGTAGAAAATCAATTCAAAACCACCATTAAAAGCATTAGGTCTGATAATGGACTGGAGTTCACCAGTAATGAAGCAACCCAATTCTTCATGAACAAGGGTATAATCCATTAGAAAAGTTGTCCATACACCCCACAACAAAACAGTGTGGTAGAAAGAAAGCATAAATACTTATTAGAAACAGCAAGAGCCCTTCTTTTCCAATCTAAACTACCTTTGAAATATTGGGGGGAATGTGTTTTGACAGCTACTCACATTATAAATAGACTACCCTCTACACACTTCAAGAACAAATGTCCTTATGAGCTGCTATATAATAAGAAGCCAAATTACAATCAACTCAGATCTTTTGGTTGCCTATATTACCCTACTGTGCCTAAAATATTAAGAGATAAACTTGAGCCCAGAACCACTCCTCATATATTTGTGGGATATCCCTTTGGCATAAAAGGATACAAGGTGATGAGTCTTGTCACAAGAAGAATACATGTTTCCAGAGATGTGGTCTTTCATGAGAACATCTTCCCTTTTCTTTGTCTGCTGAAAAATGCACTTTTCCTTCTGTTTTGAAGTCTGTTGAGTTTATGTCATCTAGTCCTAATCCTAGTGGTTATACTAATCATAGGTCTTATGACAATAATGTAAATGATATAGGGTGTGAATTTGATTTAAACACTAGTCTTTCACCCATCAGGGACCATCATCAGCCACCACCTCCTGAACATCCCATTGATCATTCACCACCACTATTACATGTCCACTCATCACCTTCTCAAACGGTTGTTCCTATAATAAATCAGAGAAGATCTAACAGGGAAAACAAAATCCCTCATCACTTAAAAGACTACATTGTTTCTATGCCCAATCTAAAGAATCCAAATCCTGTTACAACTCTTTCCCTCACTGCTTTATTCACCAAACACCATCATATACCTCCTGATGTCATTGCATCCCATAGTCAAATGCTTGTTGAAAATGTTTGTCATGATAGTGAACCATCATCATATGAGGAGGCATCCTTCAATCCTGCTTGGCAAAAGGCCATGACACAGGAGTTTGAGGCACTTTATGCTAACAATACTTGGGATCTTGTTGAACTACCAGTGGGCAAGCAAGCAATTGGATGTCGGTGGGTGTATAAAGTCAAACATAGAGCAGATGGAAGTATTGAAAGATTTAAAGCTAGGTTGGTTGTGAAAGGGTACACACAACAAGCTGGGATAGATTATACAGAGACCTACTCACCTGTAGTCAAGATGACTACTGTCAGAACTTTAATAGCTTGTGCTGTGAAGAAGGGTTGGAATATGTTCCAACTTGATGTGAATAATGCATTCCTTCATGGTGATCTTCATGAGGAAGTGTATATGAAAGTTCCACCAGGTCTGGAGGTAAATAATACAAGGTTGGTATGCAAGCTTAACAAGTTTCTTTATGGACTTAAACAAGCCAGTAGGCAGTGGTATGCCAAGTTGACTGAAGCCTTGGCCCTTAGGGGATATACACATTCACATTATGATTACTCATTGTTTTCCAAGAAATCAGGTTCTTTGGTGGTATTCGTTGCTGTTCATGTAGATGATGTTATCTTAACTGGTACAGACACTGATGAAATCACACAACTCAAGACTTATTTGGACAACACGTTCAAAATTAAAGACCTTGGCAAACTTCATTATTTTCTAGGCCTTGAGATACTTGATATAGCCGGAGGGGTACTTATCTCTCCGAGGAAATTTGTTTTAGATCTGTTAAAAGAATATGATTGTTTCAAATATGCTCCCATGACTTCACCTCTTGATCCCACTGTCAAACTTAGAGCCAAAGAGGGAACCCCACTTCCTGATCCTACTCAATATAGAAAGCTCGTTGGAAAGCTAAACTTTCTCACCAACACTAGACTTGACATCGCCTTCAGTGTCCAACAGCTAAGCCAATTTATGCAAGATCCCAGAGACACTCATCTTAAGGCAGCCTTTCACCTTCTCAGGTATTTGAAGCAGAATCCTACTTTAGGAGTTCATCTATCTAATGATCCTAATTGCACTGTCCAAGCTTTCTGTGATTCAGACTGGGCATCCTGTCCAGACTCAAGAAGATCAGTTAGTGGATATTTAATTTTACTTGGGAATAGCCCCATTAGCTGGAAATCCAAAAAGCAGGAAACTATTTCTTTGTGTTCAGCTGAAGCAGAGTATAGGTCACTAAGGAAGGTAGTTGGAGAATTGACTTGGCTGAACAGGTTGCTCAATGAATTGACCATTTTTTATCCATTTCCTATTGCTGTATATTATGATAGCCAATCTGCCATACACATAGCTCATAATCTTGTATTCCATGAGAGAACTAAACACATTGAAGTGGATTGTCACTTTGTGAGAAGCAAGCTTCAGGAGGGGCTCATTTCTTTACACCATGTTCCCACTACTGATCAGTTAGCTGATATACTTACTAAAGCTCTAACAGGTGTGAAGCATTCAGCTATCTTGGACAAGTTGGCTGCGAGATTATCACCACCAACTTGAGGAGGGGTATTGAGATCAAGATCAAGTTTTCATAATGTATTTGTAATTAGCAGTAAGGAATTGTAATTAGTTAACCAGTTTGTTATACGTATTAGAGTTAGTTAGCTGTCAGAGTTAGTTAGCTAGTTTAATCAGTTAGTTAGATAGTATAATGTCTAGAATGTTCTATTAGTTAGAATGCAATTTACATACTTGCTCACATGTATAAATACTCAGTCATTAATCAAAGAAAGGTGTGATTTCTCTTTCTCTCAAATTACAGTTCTTCACAAAATACTCTCAGTCAGTTATGGCTTCCTTATTGCAGTTCAACTGAGATTTCACCATTGATATAAAGTTTTAATAATTAAATTGGATTCGTACTTTTTAAATTATATTTTCAAAATTCAAACTCGAGAGCTCTATTTGTAGAGTAAAGGGACTTCATATCTTTGCTAGTATCATAGACTGTTCACGATTACATATATTTGTATTATTTTGGAGTTTTTGTAATTTAATTTTTTATTTTTATTTTTTATTTGATACTCATGTTGGAATTTGATTAATTTAATCTTGCACTACATAGGATCTCATTCTGAGGGAGCATTACCTATCAAGAATTTTTCATACTTAGGACTCAAATCTGAAACCTGTGATTAAGAGAACGAGGGAGCAGTATTATTTTGGCATGTAAAGAAAGCTTTGCTTCATTTATATATATGTAAATATTAAACGAAATCATCACATTACATAATTGAGGGGAAAACCATATATACACGTATGGTATAGAGAGTACGAAATACGAGGGGAAATTAAGTACGATAGCATTTGTGATGACGGGTCATTTATTGGAGTACTATATGTATATATACATGACAAGCTTGATATATTGTTTTTCCTTAATTATTAACGGAGTACTAATGCATAGCGCTTATCTTGAATTTAAAGTTTATACAACATAATATAGTTCTTTGAAAGGTAGGTCTCTTGAAAAAAAAAGATTATTTTCAAAATACGTCTCAACAACCAATTCAAGGAAAATTATTCACAACTAATGTGAATAAAAGATCAAATAAATTCATCACACGTGTCACTTCAAAATTACACAAAAGAAACTGTAATATTGCAAAATAATTACTCCTTCCTTTTTCTAATCAAGTATATTTTAAAATAGATTTTTATTTTATTTTACCTCTACTATAACAAATCTCAAGAGAGTAACAATTTTCCAAACTAATTGAAATACTATTATTCAAATTTAAATTTTCATAGTACCATTCATAAGAATAATTTAATAAAACAAACACTTAATTATTATTATTTTTAATAGTAATGTGTAATACAAAATGGATACAAGTAAAACCAAACGTAGAGTGTATAAAAAAAGAAAAAAATTATTCGTTGTATGTATACTAACAACAATAATCTTTATTATTATTAGGTACATAAAAGAAAAAACTAAATAAAGATTTTAAAATCGTTGATAAGGAATTCCATGTTCTTAAATGCATTTCTCGTTCAATTGTACCCTTATATAGGACTCGTTCAATATGGAGGTGGGGGCGGACATAATGTTGACCTAGTGTTTTATTAGGAAAATATATTTCGACTGATTTTGAGAGTCGCCACTTAATTTTTAAGAAAAATCAAGAAAAATATTATTTTCAAAAGACTAAAACAGGTATCTAGTGAAATCTGGTAAAGGGGTTCGAGGTACTTATTAACATTCGGAAGGTTTTAAAAGCACCTAAAATCTCCACTAATGTGATTATCCGACAATTAATTTTTTAGCTAAAAATACTTCAACTTAATTTGAATAGAACGATTGAACTATTTTATAGTTGAGACAGTTTTTAAAAGGGGAAAAGGGAATATTGACCTACGATCTAAGTGAAATACTTCTCAAAATTTATTCTTTTAAGTCTTTTGAAAAATGATCAATTTAGTTAAATTGTTAAAACGAAATGAGCGTCTTTCGGGGATTTGAATTTTTCGACCCTAAGATTGACGACAAATACTAACAAGCAACACGAACACAGTAAAGTAAAGAGAGAAAGAGGGTTGGGCCCAAATTTGATTTCTGTCCGCCTGGACCAATGTTTGGGCCCATTTTCATTTTGGGCCTTCGGCCCATTTGAGTCATCTGTACATGTCCTAAATTCTAGCAAGACAATAGATAAGTGGGCTTAGGCCCAAAATAACAAAATACATATTTTTTTTGTAATAAAGAGTGAATCTTTGGCCCAATCTTTCATTTTTCCTCTACTTCGAATTCTTTCAACTCCAACACATGTACGTCGATTTGATGGCTGGCTCGAGTAAAAAAAAATCCGAGCCTTTGCGGCTCTCCCGAAATGCAAGAGGAAGATAGGAGTTCGTAGTGAACTCAAACAGATTTCACATGCAAAACGATAAACAAGTTACAGAATTAGCACTTTGGGAATGGAGTAAAGTGGTAAGATAAAATGAATAAATAAGTGAAATAGCACATGCCAGTTAGTCATTAACAGCACAACATTTAAACACTAATGTAAATGGAAAAATCATGAAGACTTAATATTTTTATATGTAGTGCAAAGGACAATAATGGGGCAAAAAGTCAAAGGAAAATTAATATCCTTTCCAAAAACCAATAATGAAAGAAACAAAGGAACCAAATTCAATATCCTTAGACTACTAATATTAAGCATGCTAGTTTAATTAAATAATAATAATTTATTTTTTATAACATGAATAGAATTGCAGTGACGTAACCCAATGTTATAAATAACTAGATTAGATGAATAAAACATTTCCAACTTCAAGTTAAAGTATCGATTATTGCTTCCCGTGTAAAACAAAACAAAAGCTCTCGTCTCGCATCAAATATCTCTCTTTTTGAGTAAAGCGCGTTTATTTTCACATACATGAATCAACACTTAGATTGCGAGACATGAAAATCAAAATAAGGTAGACATATAATTCTAAACAAGCAAGCAAGCTAAACTCGAATATCTGTGGATCCTAGTTCATGCTTAGAATAGAACAAAACAAAATAGAAATTAATGATGGAGCGCACTTTAATTCTACACAATTCAACCAAGACACATGAAAAAAGAAATAAGGTAAAAAAGGCATGTGATTAGTTCGCTACCAATGTTATGCAAATATTACAATGGAATGCATACAATACTTAATGAACTTTCATTTAAATTAAACTAACTTCACATAATAAAACGAAACACCAAATGATAGTGATAACTAAACAATAAAACTAACAGTGGTTAAATGAAGTAGATTTAGACATGATTTCTTAGACATAAATAATAATGAGGAAGCAATTATCAGTAAAAAAATAATGAGCGGACTATTGAGGCTAATGTGATTAAGTTTTTTTTAAAAAAATAAAATAAAAATAAAATGCAATATGCAACTTTGCAAAGGCAATAATACACCCATGTATTAATGGACTAAGCTTGAGCATTTTTTGCACATAAGCAAAGTAGTAGACCCAATTCACAAAATAATGCTACTGCTTTGCAACAATTTCAGACGTGACTAAGAGATGGATTTTTAACAATTTTCACAACTTAAAATAAAGGAATAGGGCAAGCATAGGCGACGGAACATACAAATAACTTAAGCACAATTTTCACATACTGAGGCATGTATTTAAAGCTAAACAAAAGGGATTAAAATTTAAACCTCAACACTATAATCTTTCCAAAATGAGATTCAATCAGAAGAAACCATCAAAAGAAAAAAGAAAAAGAACAACTTATGCTCAATAAGCACATATAAGAATAGGACACCACTGCATTTTGAGGTGGGCTGGTAATTGGATGGGTCTGCTAGGAATTGGGAGTTGGGCTTGGTAGTGGGCTGTTGAAGTTGGGAAAGGCCCAAAATTTGGGTCTTTTAAGATGGGTATAGGATAGGATTAAATCGGTTAGATTTCGGAATTTAAAAAATAATCAAATTGAGTTGAATTGACAAATTCGGCTAAACCTAAATAAGACGAACTAATAAAAATTAATTAATGAGCTTCTTAATCTTAACGAAATAAAATAATTAACTTAATCATAAAATAGTTAATTCAAATACGAACTACTTAATTCAAAATTGTAATTATGATTTAAATTAAACTAAATTAGTGAAACACTTAGCCAAAGGGGAATAAAATCTTTTGATATAATTTTTAAATACTCATAAAATATATTAATAAAGGTATAAGAACTATGTGTCATTTAAATATTATAAAACGACTAAAATTACTTCAAGACTTGAAATGTTTTTATAAACTAATTATTCTAAATCACTTGAAATCTAAGAAGCTCAAAAAAATAATTTCTATCGGGGAGGGTCAAAATTGAGTGTCAACACCTAGCTCGTTGGCCAGTTATTGGCTCGCCCTTTGGTGGTGGTGGAGACGGCGGTTTTGGTCGCTTCTGGGCATACCTATATAGGCTTTGTGTATACATCTATTGTGAAAAATGGACACTTCTTGTATAGCTAGTAATGCAATGATAAAAGTTAAAATCATCTTCATTTCTTTAATTTAGGACTTGTTTCTTATGTTCTTTATTTTATTTGTGAGAATTTATAGGTATATATTTTGTTAGGAGGCCTTGAATTAGTCAAAAAATATATATATCAAAGAAGAAACATCCTAGAAAAATTCATGAAATCTTGGTTTATTAACAAGATATATATGATCCAAATATGACTTTAATTCTATGAGTATTATTCTTTAGTCCGTGATGCTACAAATTTTATATATAGCAATACCATTTTATGAATTGCATAATATATAAACATATTATTTAATGTGACCTCGGTTGATATCTATGCCCTCCAACTTATGCCAACTTATAAACCCCAAAAGTTGAAGGGCTAAGTATCAATTACGACCAAATTAAAATGCATGTTTATGCATTATGCCTTTTTCCAATATGGCAATGAAGTTTTTGGCATTGTGCTTGTTGAATTTGAGTCTTTATATTAGTTCAATATGTAGGTCCTTTGGGGGAAAAAAAGATCATCTTATAATACATTCAAGGAAAATTATTCAAAATTAACGTGAATTGAAGACTTATTTTTCTCAAAACGTGGATGTGAAGGGCAAAGAAAAGTTGTTATTTTAGGGGTGTGTTTGGTATGAAGGAAAACATTTTCCGGAAAATGTTTTCCAATTTTCTCATGTTTGGTTGGGCTAAATATTTTGGAAAATGTTTTTCAAATCAACTCATTTTCCTCAAATTTAAGGAAAATGACTTCCCTTCAAAACTTAAGGAAAATATTTTCCAAAACTCTATTCCAACTTCAAATTACAAT
>JAJOOS010024899.1:0-19098 GCA_029582725.1 Solanum chiquidenum
CCAAGATTTTACAAACCCTAAGTCTAAACAAGCTATGTAGAATCAAGGAATTGACTGACATCCAGGGACCTAATGGGTGAAAGGAACCCACTAGTGAAATCCCACATACCTGGTGAGTATAATTCATGAACTAAGAGAATTTACACAAACTAGAGTTCTGAGTTTTATTCAAGGAATTATGCAACGTTTCCAAGAAAATATGTTAATTAGACTATTGATACTATAGCAATTGAAATCACAATAATTCTCCAAGATTTTACAAACCCTAAGTCTAAACAAGCTATGTAGAATCAAGGAATTGACTGACATCCAGGGACCTAATGGGTGAAAGGAACCCACTAGTGAAATCCCACATACCTGGTGAGTATAATTCATGAACTAAGAGAATTTACACAAACTAGAGTTCTGAGTTTTATTCAAGGAATTATGCAACGTTTCCAAGAAAATATGTTAATTAGACTATTGATACTATAGCAATTGAAATCACAATAATTCTCCAAGATTTTACAAACCCTAAGTCTAAACAAGCTATGTAGAATCAAGGAATTGACTGACATCCAGGGACCTAATGGGTGAAAGGAACCCACTAGTGAAATCCCACATACCTGGTGAAGAAATCTATGGAGAAATCATTTGGGTTTCGGGGCTAAACTTAAAGAAAACCTTTGCTTGTTCTTGGAAGAAACTGGCGTGTCTTTCTCCTCTTTTTAATATAATTTCGATGGTTTTAGGAGAATGAGGGTTTTCGGTAGGATATGACTAGATTATTAGGCTTAGACTAACCAAAACAATGTAGTTTAGGTATTAAACAACGTAGTTTAAATTCCCAATGCATAGGGAAGAGACCAAAGCGGCCCTGAACTTAAAGCTGACAAAGTGCCATCCACGAGGTCACTTACGGGTCGTCAATGGCACCACGACTTGTTAAGTGCGTCGTGGTTCTTGGCCAGTGTCTATTGGTTTTTGGTACGCCATTCCACGGTCCCTCCCACAGACCGTGTGAAGGACCACGGGCCGTGAAGGCCACCATGGTTCTTCACTTTGGGCTAGGGGCTACTGGGTCAGGTCGATGGACCAATTCACTGCCCGTCAATGGGACTACGGACCATCAAGTGGGTCGCGGTTCCCCACTTGAGCCCTGGTGGCTCTGCCTCATTTCCGCAAGCCACTCTACGGCTCGTGTGGTGATCCAAAACCCGTGGAGGACTCCGTTGGTTGGGGGTGAATGACGAGCATGTCGGTGGGTCGTGTTTCCATCCACGGCCCATGAACCCCTCCATGGTTCCCTATTTTTTTTTTCTGATGTTCAGTCTAAGCTAAGTTCTGAGGTTTTACAATAATAAACATTTACTTAGACAAATGTGTAATACAACATACCTAACTGAGTTCGGCATATTCACTTGATACATAATCTGAATCACTGAGGCAGCCCAAAAACTTGAAACATTTGCCTACCATCTTTGTTACTTGCTTCTCCATAACTTATAATAACTGGTCCTTCATACCAATTAAGGTTGTGCAGATTGAGAATCACAAAAGTTACTCTTTTTGAGTAACCTAAAGTACCAAAATGAGGAAAACCGCTTCCTGTAATTTAATGTAAATATATCAAATTCAATCATAAAAGTAATCATTATATTATGTGAGATGGCACAAAATGTTTTTAAAATCTAACAACATTTAAGCTCAATTATCAACATCAATAGACATTCAGAGCATCACATAACTACTTTAATGTTATATTACAGATAAATGTAACTATACAATTGAATGAAGTTAAACTTATATACTCTGGAAAAGAAATTAAGAAGCTAAAAACCTTAAAATATAAAAATCAGTACACATTCACAGGCTAGAATGTATAATCTCTTATTACAGAGAGTACAAAACTAAATGGGAAATGACCACTGAATGTAATTTCCTAACTGGTTTGTACACTTGCCCATGAGAACTCAAATATAGACAACACAGAGTACAACTACTTTGATGAAGAAGCCAATCACTTAAAATACAAAAATGCTACTTAGTGGCAGTAGACATTCTAAGCATAGCCTAACTTCTTCACTATTCAATGTACCCAACCAGAAATAGTCAACATAAGATCCTCGTAGGTGTATGAACTTTATTATTTCCACTGACTACCTGTTTATTTGAAGAAGGTAAATGAAAATGTTCAGATAAAAGAAAATATATAGCTGAAGCTATTGAGTCATCCTCTGGTTCTTTTAATTTTACTTTATTATTCATTACTTATTGTTAGGGAAAATACCATGTGTTGTAATGGACTCGTAGCTTTCAGAAGAGAGTAGATTCTCAGAGTTACTTATCTAGTCAAGCCTTAAAACTCTTCCCTTTCCAACCCCTTAATGTTTTATTATCATAACTAAATAGGCACGAGTACTGATATCTAACAATAAGCTACACTTTTGTTAGACATAATTCACCAGCTCATACTGCTACTTATCAAGTTAATTACAAAATCCTTTTAGAAAGGTAAAAAAAAAAAGACCAACTAATCTACTTAACTTCACTTACAATAGATACTCTGTAGAGCCATTTATTTTCCACCATAAAATTACAGAAATACATCTAAATAATCAGACGGAAATTGTCAAAATTAACAAAATCTCAATATAACTCTAGCTAAGCAAGCTGACCAAAGCATAGCCTGTTCTGAAGCCCGCTATAAAATGAGTGTTGGAGTAGGTAGACAACCAACATTAAATCATCATAACTTTAATTAACACTTCTAATACCAAATCCTGAATAAACTGGATGGAAACATAATTATACCTGACCCAGAAAGCGTATAAATAGCAGCTGCAACAATACGTATTTCACATAAACCAATAGAATAAAACAACTAAATTCAATAATAAAACATAAAATTCATTGTAAATTAAAGCTAAAAAAATTGTCACTTTATCATTGCCATAAGGCTCACCATCAAATCAAAATTAAATTACATGAGTTAAGGAAATAACCACATATTTATGTGATGTTTCAATGTATATAGATCACTTTCAAGTGACCGGTCAAAATGATTATGAACCTTATGCTTCCATTTACAACTTTGATCAACCAGGGTTAATATAAATGAAGTCCTAACATCCTTTCTTTCTTTTGCAACGCAATAAAAAGTGACACATACAAATAGCGGTAAAAAAGGGGTAACTTTTCAATCATAACTATAGAAAAATTTCTAATGTACTGTTTTTCCTTCCCTGACAGCTTCCTTAGTTTCATTTTTAACCATTTTAGAGATGCTGATATCTAGCCCTTTAATAATTCTGAAGCTCAACTAAACTATATAGACAACACAAAGAACAAGTTTTTAATGGTATTCCAAGTGTTTGATGAGAATATATTATATAGTACTGATGAGTCAGCGATTTCGACTCATTTATACCTTAATATTCAAGGAATTAGTGTCCTCAATGCCTATTTTATGCTCATAACTGATGTCAAAATGTTAATTTCTATCAATGAATGATAAAGAGCAAGGCAGGGACATTATGAGGCAAAAAGGAACAAAAAGCTGAAAAAGTTGAAGGAAAGCAAAGTTGGTGCTCGCAAAAGCGACTCGTTGGGTGGACCTTCAGCTTACCCAAAGTTTCAAAGTACCAGAACAAGACCAACTTAGAGAGTAAACTGGTGGTTCGGTGACACACCGAACAGATCGGCGAAGTCGATTTCACTCACCTAAAATTACTGAATGATTTTTGATGAAAAAGGCACGCCAAAAGGATGAGAAGAGGAGCATTCAGTGCACTACCCACAAGTTCAGCGAGTCCGACTTATTTTGTTGAGTGAACTCCGTGCTGAAATTCAAGGAACGTATAAATGCAATTTTGAAAAGAGGAAAAGGAGTTCCCACATTGTTCACTTCTGGATTTTTTATCTTAGACATTCTAGAACATTGTTTTTACACTTTTGAGTAGAGATTTAAGGTTTGTGAGATTTTTCAATTTGAATATTTGGAGAGTTGTGGATTGTTGCCCAATCTGATGAAAAACTTTATTGGTAACGATTTCTTGTTCTTTTTTATGTTTGGCTAAAACCTCAGTATTGGCATTGTGATTATGTAGTTGAATGTATTATCTAGCTAATGAGTTTTGTTATTTACTGATTTTATTGTTGATTTGAAGCGGGTTCAATTAATAGTTTGTGTTTTAATTGAGGAATTGTAGTTGCAAATGCAATTCTAGCTTAGTATTCTATACTTTCTTGAGAAAGAAGTGTTAGAGCTTAATTATTAATTTATGATTGTATTGATTGTGTTGCTACGGATTTTGCTTGAGAAACTGGGTTTGGGTGCAATCTTACAAATCTAGCTTGAAAAAGTAGATTTATTAAGGTAATGGGTTGTTAATCTGTGTTGTGCTTGTTGAGGTTTGAAAGAACTCACTTGATTCGCAATAGTTGATCGAGAAATGATTGTTGCACCCAAAACCTAGCATACCCACTGAGATTTAACGACTTTTAGTAAATAATAATCACCCATTACGTGAAGTTGGTATCTAATTTATGACACTCCCAAGAAACATTCTTTATTTGTTTACCCCCGATTTTAGTAGTCGTAATTTGGTTACCCAAATCCCCCCCATTTAACATTAATTGTCAAAATCTTGTCATTTACTTTATTGCTGTGAAATGTCTACATCTACAAACGATTAGAACACCATTTTACTTCTTAATCGAATTATTTATCGTATCAGTCTCTGTGGGTTCGACTTTAATTCTTAGCTTGATTTATACTTGTTAGCAACCTCCTACACTTAGAACCGAATGAAGTATAGTTGAGCGTTATAAAAAATGGCGCCGCTGCGAGGGAGTGGTGTTTAGAATTATTTTTTTGAAGTTTAATCATGAACTAATTTTGTTGTAATTGAATTATCTTATTTGTGTTCTTTGTTGGCTGCTCCTAAATAGGTGAAGAGATGAGTGTTAATGGGAGAAATGCCAGCTAACTTGGGATTAGCGATGACATCGGGAATTTGCATGATGTCAATAAGGATCAATTTGGAAGTGCCGGTGCTATTTGATTGCCTCCAAACGTGGGCAATGCGGTGTTCCGCGTGAACAACACTGTGTTGCAGTTGTTGCAAATGAAAGGTATCTTTGGAGGACTTGCTCATGATAACCTCATGATCACATCCGGAACTTTGTGAATGTGTGTGGGCCATTCTCTTTCAAGAACATCATTCAGGAGTCAATATGACTTCGTTTGTTTCCCTTTTCTCCAATGGGGGAAGCAACGAAGTGGTTGGCCAATTTACCAAAGGAATCAATCACTTCTTAGGAGGAGATTACTGATGCGTTTTATGTAAGGTTTTCTCCTACCTCGAAGATGGTGAAATTGAGGGATAATATTCAAAACTTTAAGAGAGTGGATGGAGAACCTATTCACGAGACATGGTTGAGGTTCCAGAAGTTGCTACTCCAATATCCAACTCACGGACTACCAGACAATGTGTTGTTACAATATTTTTATCGAAACCTCAACTAAGTCAACAAAGGTGTGGCAGACCATCTCATTCAAGGAGGAATCGTGCAGCAACCGTTTGACATAGCATCTAACCTTCTTGATGAGATGACAAAAATCAATCACATTTGGTGCACTAGAGAAGATCATGTCTCTTTTTAACTTTGGGATGCCAAAGGAACAAATGGAAAAGAACTAAGATCTTGATAAAAACATTGCCAAAATGAGGACCCAAATGGACATATTGACGAAACATGTCATGAGAAGTGGCTCCAAGGCTGTGAATGTGGTCAGAATTAGGGGAGTAAATCCTAATGAAGCACACTTTGAGGCCATCAACAATAAAGAAGTGCATTTCCTGGAAAATCGGGGAGGGAATTTTGCCAAAACTACCCAAGGCCGAATGGGAAGTAAGATTGGAACAGGGATCGTGATAATGGTTGGAGAGACCGAGATAGGGAATGGTGTGATCGTGATGAAATTTGGAGGGAGCGGGATGGCGACAAATAATGATATGTGCGTCCCTGTGAGCGTCAAAAGCAAAAGAACCAAGAGTTGATCCCAAAAATTTCCGCACCAAAGATATGCTTTCTCATATTCTCAACAAAGTGGAAGGATCGAACAAGGTGCTAAAGGAAATGAAAGATGACGTCTCTTCTCTGAACCAAACAGTTACTTCACACTCGGTGTCTATTTGTAAAACCTCAGAATAAAAAAGGCAAGAAAAAAATAGTTTTTTTTCAACCTAGTGTCAAGACCAACGACACCATCCATGACATGCAGGTGGGACGATGGTCCGATGATGGTGGCGTGGTCCACGAGTGTGATTTTTCTAAATATGTCTAGTTTTAGTACTTTGTAACGGTTCACCAGGACGGCTTGTCATCCATTCCACAAGCCATAGATAGGTTTCGTAGGTGAGTCCCAAACTTAAAAAGATTTCAGGGTCATCAGTTGAGAACGACAACCGCGACACATGACCCGTCGATTGAACCACAGACTGTAGGTCGGCTCCATCATTCATGGTTCAAAGATCGAGTCTCTTAAACAAATAACGGCCGACCAGGACAGTCCATAACTGGAACCACGGACCTTAGGTCTGGCAGTTGGTGAAAAACGACAGTATTTTGAAAGAAAGGGATTTTGGGTCAACTTCAAATGGTCATATTTTGTAGTAAAAAATAAATTAGGTGACCCATGGCCTACCAAATTGAAGATAATATAATCCTCTTTCCAACACCACTGAGTTTACTAAAATTCAAGATCTGATAAAAATTTATGCTCATTTTAGTGAAGCCCTATCGGGTAAACCATGAACGACGATCCAGTCGACGGACGGTAGTTCAAACGACGGTCCGTCAGTCCCGTAGTAGATTGCACTTTATCATTTTTTAAGTCAAGGGTTATTGGGTCTTTTCCCAATTATTTTAACTCAATACTATGTCATTTTCCTCTCTAATAGAAGCCTATGTAATTTTTTTTAACTCCCAAAACCCCTCAATTGAAATCATTCTCTCAAATTTTCAGAAGAAGATCAAGCTCCTGCTCTAAGATATTTTTCTCTCTAGAAGTTGAAGAAGAATTCTAGGGTTTCAATATCAAGCCTCCTAATCCTCCATTGCTTCCAAGCTTTTGGCATCAAGGTGTGACAATTTTCATCCATGGAGCCCTTTTCTCGATGGAGTTCCAAAATTCTCAAATTTCCAAGTTAGAAATCTCCAATTGAAGTTAGGGTTTTCTTCCATGTCATAGGTTCCTTTCAATGTTGATTTATTTGATTGATTTATGAAATTTTATGCATGAATTGAAGTAATTGCATATTTTTAAGTTGATTTCTCATGAACCCATGCATAACCCATGTTTTCTAAGGTATTTTGATATAATGTGGGTCTTGAACTATTAAAGATGAATTTATGAAAATATGCATGTCTTATTTATATGAAATTGATGTAAATCAATTTGAAGATGCTTTGACTTTGATGGCATGATGAAGCTTATGAATTATTGAAAAGAAAGAATTATTGAAAAGAAAGCATGTTCATGAAGTATGTTTATGACTTAAGAAAGCTTGTAGATGAGATTGTATATATGTTCTATGAATCTTGCCCACATGCCATGAGTGACATCTAGATTCGCCCTCAATGCTTTTCGGGCTATTTTTCCTAAATTAGGTCTTGATTGGTATGGTATCCGGATATCCATCACTGATTAGAGACCACAATTTCAAAACTATTTCCATTAGTATTGGGGCATTTCTAGCATGAAGTGAGTGACTATGGGCCTTAAAAGCTATTATGAAATGATTATGGACGGTGAAAATTTTCTCACGCATGGTCTAAGGAGATATCCTTTGATGTCTTTAGCTTGGATTGGTTGCTTAATTGTGCCTTTCCATGGATCATGATATAAGTTAAGATTAATAACTACTCTATGGGATTTAGGCTTAGCACCAAGAGGATATTGAGATGGAAGCTCTCCCGAGTTGAGGCCGAGTTTCAAGTAGCAATCTCTTTATCCCTTACCTATGTGCCCCCATTGGATAATGGTCAAGATATACATTTGCTAGTGGATTCTCTTTAGCTCAGATTTATGGTTCTACCTTGGAAAGTATGATAACCCTTTTCAGTGTGGGAGACACCGGGGGATCATGTTATAGCTCACATGGTCCTTATGTCGGTTAAGGCTAATTTCCATAATAATAATTAACTAAGGTTACTTCAAGACGTATCTCACGTATGTTTTAAAAGATGATTTTACTTGCATTGATCATGATTACGATTATGGTTTCTAACTTCTTATCTTATGTTTTGACTTGGTCTTTACATATCACAAAAACGTCTTTTTTAGCATGACTTCATACATTTACGCATGGCTATCATACTTAGTACATTTTTGTACAAACACATACTCTTGCCTACATTTCTTATCCTAAAATGTGGGGTTTGAAGATTATGATTACACCTCTTTGGCTAGGATGTCTTAGTAGTTAAAGATTGAAGATTAGTGAGGCCTCAAGTTTCGAGGACCAAGCCTTTATTTCATTGTGTCTTTTCATTTTAGTTTGAACTTGTTGTACGGGTTACGTCTCAATTTCTTCGTATGTACTAGATGGATTTGAGAAGAGTTTAGATTTCCACTTTTCCCTATGAAAATTTGATATATTAAACTGTCTTTTAAGTTTCTCTCTATTATCTTGTATGATGTATGCTATGTGGCTTCTATGGGGAATTTCTGGGTCTTGTACGCCATGTTACGCCTAGGGGATACCTTGGGTCGTAAAGAACTTGGTATTTAGAACACAAGGTTTAGAAAGATCCTAGGATGTCTCATAAGCCATGTTGAGTAGAGTCTTGTTCATGAGTGTGAACCATGCCACATTTATGAATGAGAGGCTATAAGATATTTAGGAAGTTTCACTTCTTTCATTACTCTAAAGTCGTGCAATAGAGTGTAACTCTAAGTGTCTTTCTCTTGTAACCCCTATTTATGATTATCAGAATATTCCTCCACGAAGGAATCGCGTGAGAAGGAATAGGAATGTTTATGAAAAAGTGAGACAAGAGACTCCCCAAGTGTCGGTCAACCCTTTGGAAGATCAAGTGACTAATGAAGAGTTTAGACCTACATTTCATACATTGGCCCAAGCTATGATATTGGCTCAATCAAATAGAGAGGTTGTGTCTCTCGTGAACCCAAGGGTGAGTACGGCGGAAACTAGGGTGAGGGAATTTATTAGAATGAATCCTATGGAATTTCATGGGTCTAATGTTGAGGAAGATCCTGAAGAGTTCATTGATGAGGTGTATAAGGTGCTGATGATCATGGGAGTGATGTCGATAGAAAAGGAAGAATTGGTTGCTTATCAACTTAAGGGTGTTTCTCAAGATTGGTTCAACTAATGGAAAGAAAAGAAGGCGGTAGATGAGGATCCTCTTGATTGGGAGAAATTTAAGGTTTCTTTTCTTTATCGGTTCTTTCCCATTAATATGAGAGAGGCAAAGGTACTTCAGTTCATTAACCTTCACCAAGGATATATGAGTGTGCAGGAGTATGCTTTTAAATTCACATAATCGTCTAAATATGCTCCAACTATGGTTGTCGATCCAAGAGCAAGGATGAGTAAGTTTGTGTCGGGTGCTTCTGACTTAGTGATCAAACAATGCCTAACAGCCATGCTTGTTAAGGAGGTGGATATTTCTTGCTTGATGGTTCATGCACAACAAATAGAAATAAAAGCTTAAGGAGAAAACTAGGGATTCAAAGAGGGAAAGAAGGGGTGATGGTGAGTCTTCACATTCAAGGTCCAATGGAGGAAATCGTTCCCAAGGTAAGAGTGGTAGTGAGCAAATGTGGCCCCAGTGTAGGGAGTGTGGGAGAAGACATTAGGGTAAATGTCTAGCCGGTTCTAATGCTTGTTTTGGTTGTGGTAAGATGGATCATAAGATAAGTAATTTTCCTTTGGTTGTTAGAAATGAGGGAGATACCCATCGACGGGCTCAAACCCTACCCTTCCTCGATCTTAGTAGTGGTTGGAAACAAGATATGTTCTATGACTTCAAACTTGACAAGATCATAAGGGTTCCCCGGATGCGGTAATTGGTAAGTTAAGGTATTTTAGCTTGTGGTTAAGCATTGCTTGATATTGAGTGTTTCGTTGGATATGGTAAGACTCCATGTATGGTGATTGTGTTTGAAGTGGTCCTTGAAATCCTTGTGGAAACTTCTTAAGTGCTTACTTGTATCAATGGTTTAGTGGTTTTTAAGACTTTGTTGTTATGTTTGGGTTGAGGGAGATGGATTTGAAAAGACTAGTGGGGTTTGCTCCCAAGGGGGAGATAGTGTGCTTCATGGTTGGTATGTGAGTAGAACTATGTTGGTTTTGTAAGAGCTCCTTGTTATGGTTTGATGAGTGAATGTTTGGAGGCAATGTGACTTCATAGTATCCCTATTTCTTTCCGTTATCTTTGAGTCTAGCTTGAGGTCTTAGCTCCTCATGGTTCACTATTAAGGATTCGGGTGTCTTAGTCATCCTCATGTTTCCTCATGCATGCATGCCTATGAAAAATTTGAATTTCAAAAAATAAAATATATAATTTAGTTTAATTGATTTATTCCTACATGTTTATGTGCATTTGAGTATGAGTTGCATATAGACCTCATGATATTATTTTTTGAACATGCTTTAGCTTGGAGTTGATGTTTCCTCCTCGGCTATGCGCATTTATGTGATTGCATTCATTTTGAGCTGCTAGGTCTAGTTCCTATTTTCCTTATGATGTCTTGAATATGTTTTAACTTGGAGTCGAGGTTCCTCCTTGGTTATGTGCATTTTGATGAAGTTGCATTGATGATTGGGTTGTTAGTTTCTCTCCTACTCTTTTCGTGTAGGCTTGAGTTCCATTCAAGGATGAATATTCTATAGGGGGAGAAAATATAAAGCCTTGGATTCCAAAAGGTAAGAAAATTTCAGTTTTTGTCAGACCTGGTGTCAAGATCAACGACACCATCCACGGCCTGTAAATGGGATGACGGTCCGTCGATGGTGGCGTGGTCCATGAGTTAGATTTTTCTAAATATGTCTAGTTTTAGTACTTTGTGATGGTTCACTAGTACGACCCGTCATCCATTCCATGAGCCGTAGATAGGTTTCATAGGTGAGTCCCAAACTTAGAAAGATTTCAGGGTCATAAGTTCAGAATGACGATCGCAACACACGGCCCATCGATTGAACCACAGACCATAGGTCGGCTTCTTCATTCGTGGTTCAAAGATTGAATATCATAAACCAACGACGGCCGATATGGACGATCCGTAGGTGGAACCACGAACCATAGGTTTTGCCATTGGTGAGGGACGACAGTTATTTGGAAAGAAAGGGCTTTTGGGTGAACTTCAAACAGTCATATCTTGTAGCACAAAAACATTAGGTGGCATATGACCTATCAAATTAAAGATAATTTAATCCTCTTTCCAACTCCATCGAGTTTGCTAAAATCCAAGTTCGTAGTAAAAAGTTGTGCTCGTTTTATTGAAGCCCTGTCAGGAAGACCATGAACAACGACCCAGTCGACGGCCGGTAGTTCAAACGACAGTCCGTCAGTCCCGTAGTAGATGGCAATTCGTCAGTTTTTAAGTCAAGGGTTATTGGGTCTTTTCCCAATTGTTTTAACTCAATACTATGTCATTTTTCGCCCTAATAGAAGCCTATATAAATGTTTTTAACTCCCAAAATCCCTCAATTGAAATTATTCTCTCAAATTCCCAAAAGAAGATCAAGCTCATCCTCGCAAATATTTCTCAATCTAGAAGTTGAAGAAGAAAGCTAGTGTTTCAAGATCAAGCCTCCTAATCCTCCATTCCTTCCAAGCTTTTGGCATCAAGGTATGATATTTTTTATCCATGGAGCCCTTTCCTCTATGGAATTCCTAAATTCTCCAATTTCCAAGTTAAAAATCTCCAATTGAAGTTAGGGTTTCCTTCCATGTCATGGGTTCGTTTCAATGTTGATTTATTTGATTGATTTATGAACTTTTATGCATGAATTGAAGTAATTGCATGTTTTTAAAATGATTTCCCATGAACCCATTAATAACCCTATATTTTAAGCTATGTCGATATAATGTGGGTCTTGAACTATGAAAGATGAATTTATGAAAATATGCATGTCTTTTATTTATGAAATTAATGTAAATGAATTTTAAGATGCTTTGATTTTGAAGACATGATGAAGCTTATATATTATTAAAAAGAAAGCACATGTTCATGAAAATATGTTTATGACTCCAAAAAGCTTATAGATGAGATTGACTATATGTTCTATAAAGTTTGGCCACATGACATGAGTGACATTTAGATTTGTCCTCAATGCTTTTCAGGCTATTATCCTAAATTAGGTCATGATTAGCATGGTCTCCGGATATGCCATCAATGATTAGAGACTACGATTTTAAAACTATTTCCATTAGTATTGGAGCATTTCTAGCATGAAGTGAGTGACTATGGGTCTTAAAAGATATTTTGAAAATATCATGGACGGTGAAAGATTTTCTCACGCATGGTCTAAGGACCTATCCGCTGATTTCTTTAGCTTGGATTGGTTGCTTAATTGTGCCTTTCCATGGATCATGAGATCAGTTAAGATTAATAACTACTACGTGGGATTTATGCTTAGCACCGAGAGTATATTGAGATGAAAGCTCTCTCGAGTTGAGGTTCGGTTTATAGTAGCAATCTTCTTATCCCTTACCTATGTTCCCCCATAGGATGATGGTCTAGATAGACATTAGCTAGTGGGTTCACTTTAGCTCAGATTCATGGTTCTACCTTGGCAAGTAGGACAACTTTTTTTGGTGTGGGAGACACCGGGGATCATGTTATAGCTCACATGGTCTTTATATCGATTAAGGCTAATTCCCACAATAATAATGAACTAAGTTTACTTCAAGAAGTATCTCATATGTGTTATAAAATATAATTTTACTTGCATTGATCATGATTACGATTATGTTTTCTAACTTCTTATCTTATGTTTTGACTTGGTCTTTGCATATCAATAAAATGTCCTTTTTAGTAGGATTCCATAATTTTATGCATGTCTATCATACTTAGTGCATTTTTGTACTAACACATACTCTTGCCTACATTTCTTCTTTTAATATGTAGGGTCCGATGATTCTAATTAGAACCTGCGTGGCTAGGATCTCTTAGTAGTTGCAGATTGAAGATTGGTGAGGCCAATTGTTTCGAGGACCAAGCCTTTATTTCATTTTGTCTTTTCATTTTAGTTTGAACTTGTTGTATGGCTTATGTCCCGATTTCTTCTTATGTACTAGATGGCTTTGAGACGATGTTTAGATTTCCGTTTTCTCTATGAAACTTTGATATATTAAACTGTCTTTTAAATCTCTCAAACGTTATTATCTTGTATGATGTATGCTAAGTGGCTTGTATGGGGCCTTTTGGGGTCTTGTACACCATGTTACACCTAGGAGATACCTTGGGCAGTGACACTATTAAGCAGCTGGAAACATAGATGAGTCAAATATCGATTCATTTGAATCCAAGGCCAAAAGGAGGTTTACCGAGTATTACCATGGTTAACCCAACTAATGAAACTTGAAAGAGTATCTTCGTCGTGCCACAACATTAAATAAGGCGCTTATTGGGAGACAACCCAAGGTTTACATGTTGGATGTGCAGGTTGAAATTCCAATTTAGGGAGGAAAAGGAAAATGGGCGATGTAACACCTTAGAAATCAGACCTAGACTTTGCAGCAAAAAATAGTAGAAATTGGTTAACCACGACAGGGTTCACAGACCATGAAAGGAACCATGGTCCGTCGACCTGCCCGTAGATCACACCCACCCAGAAGTGGTGGACCACGGGCCCCTTCACGGGCCGTGGACCACCACATGAGCTGTGGGAAGGCTCGTGGAAGATAGGCAGAACTCACCAAGCTCAGACATCAAACCACGAATACCTTCATGGACTGTGGCCTTGATGACGGGTCGTGGTGGCGCCAGTGTACCTGAGCCAGCAAACCCCAGTCAAAGTGAAGAACCACAGTGAACTTCACAGTTTGTGGTCCTTCACACGGGCCATGGTAGGTCTCGTAGTTGGACAAAGTAGAACAAGTAGTCATTGGCCAGCAGACCACGACCCACTTGACGGGTCGTGGTCTTTTTGACGGTCCGTCATAGGGTCCATGGAAGGCCCCGTCAGATTTTAAGTTGGGTCATTTTGGTTTTTTCCCCTATGCATTGGACACCTAAACTACGTTGTTTTACTCAGTTTAAGCCTATTATTCTAATCAGAACCTACCCTAATCTATTATCATATCAAATTCATCAAGTTTAGAATGAAAAAGAATAGAAAAGAGGTGATAGCTTTCCCAAGAACATGGAACAGAGTTTCTTTAGTTTTAACCCCAAAATCGAAGGATTTCTCCGTAGATTTCATCACCAGGTATGTGGGTTCCTTTCATCCACTAGGTCCCTAGAATTCAGTTAAATTCTTGATTCTCTATATCTTGTTCAGACCTAGGGTTTCTAAAACCTTGGAGAATTATTGGGATTTAGCTGTTATAGTGTTCTTAATCAGATTATCATGTTTTTTGTGGAATCGTTGCTTAGTTCCTTGCATGAAACTCAGAACCATAGTTGTTTCGATTCTCTTATTTCATGAATTACATTTGTTAGGTCATTTAAACAGATATACATGCTCCAGTTTCGAATGTTTCACTGTCAGTACATAAATGTTGCATTCTCAAATTTGCATGTAAGAATATTGAGTTGTCTAATATTTCAGTTATGTTGTGTCTTACACATTTCTAGTTGGGAGTAGGCTTAGCACCGAGTTGGACTAGGGTTCAGTATACCCTCATAGTCCCAGAACTACGTGCCCCTGTAGGTTTATAAGTCCCCTTTGTTGGACATCAAATTTAGTGATCACGCCAGTCATGCCTTGATACCCCTGGCAATGTATATTGGGTCCTCTCGATGGGGCGTATACATCGGACTCCATGTTTAGCTCACGTGGTTTTATGTCGGTTAATAGTAGCTCTTACAGTCAGACTCTAGTGCATTTGACCAGGTTTTCAGTGTATACTTCAGAATTCAGTCTCAACATGTCATCTTCATGATTAGTACTTGGTCATTGCATTTAGCTCTGTTTTCAGTTATATTCAACATTTATCTTCTATTAAGATTATATCATTGCTCAGTTATGTATTATTCAGCTTATATATTTTGTTCAACTATTATCTATATCCAGCATGCGTAGTACATTCCAAGTACTGACGCATACTCTGTGCTACATCGTTACATGATGTAGGTTCAGGTACTGAGTACCCAGATCATGCATATATTGGTTCCCGATCTATATTCAGTAGCTTCATTGGTGAGTCCTCATACTTCGAGGACAATAGACATGTTTTTCATATTTAGTCTTTTATTTCAGTTTTCAATTTTTGCTAGAGTTAGCTAAGGGCATATCCCAACAACTTTAGTCAGTATAGGCTATTTAGACATAGCATTAGATTCAGCTTTTGTTTTTAGGTGATTGTTCAGTATCACTAATCTCTTATAAGTTTTATATACATTCATATCAGGAATGGGTATTCCCCATCTTTTATCTCATGTTTTAGTTGCCGCATAGTATCTCTTTATTCACTTGTTTTAGAATACTTATGATATGCCAGCTTCAGGGTTTATTTGGGGTCACTCGTGATCCTAGGTCTTGTGTTTACGTCAAGGGGGTAGCCTCGGGGTGTGATAAACTTGGTATTAAAGCATTAGGTTTAAGAGCCTAAGATGTCTAAAAGTCGTACTAAGTAGAGTCTCTTTCATGGGTGTGAAGTGTACCACATCTAATGAGAGAGAGAGGCTACAAAGTGTTTTAGGAAAAACTTCATTTTCTTGCTACTCTTATTGTGCATGAGGTATGATCCAATTTCCCATTCTAATCTGTCGCTATGCATTTCAGACCATGCCTCCTCATAGAGCTTATAGAAGGAATTCTAATGCACGCAACGCTAATGCAATTTCTCCAGTCCCAAACCATGAGGTTTTGAATGCAGAGTTTCAGAATGCTATCCAACTTTTGGCTCAGAGTATGGCCAATCAGAACAACCAATATGCTCTAGTTCCTACAAATGCTAATAGTGGATTAGCTGCAACTAGAGTTTGAGCTATTTTTTGAATTAATCCTCCTGAGTTTCTAGGGTCGCAAATTTGTGAGGACCCACAAAACTTCATTAATAAGGTTAAGAAAATCTTTGGAGTGATGCAAGTGACTGGTAATGATAGGTAAGAGTTGGCATCCTAGCAGCATAACGATGTAGCTCATATTTGGTTCACTCAGTGGAAAGTAAACAGGGGTGCTGATGCGGCTCCTGTGACTTGGGAATGTTTTACTGGAGCTTTTCTGGACAGGTTTTTCAAAAGAGAGTCGAGGGAGGCTAAAGCTCAAGATTTTATGAATTTGAGAAAAGGTTCAATGTCAGTCCAAGAGTATGGACTGAAGTTCATGCAAATCTCCATGTATGTTCCATATATGATTGTCGATCCAAGGGCACATATGACTAAGTTTCTGTTTGGGGTATCCAACTTGGTGAAGACAGAATGCATGAATGCTATGTTGCTAGAAGATATGAATATATCAAGGCTTATGACTCATTCTCAGCAGGTTGAAGGAGATAAGCTTAGGGAAAAGGCTAAGGACAATAAGAGGGATAGAACAGGGAACTATGAATACTCTCACCATAAATCAAGTGGTGGAAATCGCTCACAGTTTTAGCAGAGGTCTACAGCCCCAGCACCTTCATCAGCTAGTGGTCCATCCCACAGGTATCGACAGGATCAAAAAGGTAGGGCATCAGTCTCTAAGTATCAAGGGAATAATTCAGGTAACAAGACTTTCCCAACTTGTCCAAAGTGTGGTAAGAACCATCCGGGTGAGTGTCTTGCAGGCAAGGAAAGGTGATTTGGGTGTAGTCAGTCTGGCCATAGGTTGAAGGATTGACATTTTTCAAGGCAGGGGCAATGAGGTAACAATAATAGGGCTTAGTCTACAGCTCCAGCAGCACCAGTAGGTAACCCAACTCAGCATGGTGCTTCATCTGGTTCAGGTGGCGGTCAGTGCCAGAACAGGTTGTATGCTCTCCAGGCTCGCCAGGACCAGGAAGATTCTAGTGATATGGTCACTGGTACATTACGAGTCTTTCACTTACAGGATTATGCATTGTTAGATCCAGGAGCTACTCTTTCTTTTATAACTCCTTATATAGTAGTAAACTTTGGTTTCAGTCCATAAACTCTTTCTGAACCCTTCTCAGTCTATACTACAGTTCGTTACCTAGTTACAGCTAGATGGGTATACATAAATTACCCTATCATAGACTTTCAGAAAGTCACCTCAGCATATGTTGTAGAGTTAGAAATGGTAGACTTTGATACCATTCTAGGCATGGATTGGTTACATTCATGTTATGCCTCAGTCGATTGTAGAACTAGGATCGTTTGGTTTCAGTTTCCAAACGAGTCAGTCTTATAATGGAAGGGTAGTAGCTTAGTGCCTATGAGCCGATTCATTTCTTACATTAAGGCAAGGCAGATGATTTCCAAAGGGTATATGTATCATTTTGTTCGGGTTAAGGATTCGAACTCCGAAACCCCAACTCTTGAGTTAGTCTAGTAGTAAATAGGTTTCCAGAAGTGTTTCTAAAAGATCTTCCCGGAGTTCCTCCTGAAAGGAAAATCGACTTTGGAATTGATCTCCTTCCAGATACCCAGCCTATTTTGATTTTTCCTTACAAAATAGCTCCAACTGAGCTTAAGGAATTGAAAGAATAGTTGAAAGACCTTCTAGATAAGGGCTTTATTAGACCTAGTATCTCTCCATGGGGTACTCTAGTGTTGTTCTTGAAAAATAAAGAATGTTCTCTCTGAATGTGCATTAACTATCGACAGTTGAACAAAGCCACAATCAAGAATAAATACCCTATCCCCAGAATTGATGACTTGTTCGACCAACATCAGGGTGCTAGTTATATTTTGAAGATAGTCCTCAGATCAGGCTATCATCAGGTCAGAGTCAAAGATAGTGTCATTCCGAAGATAGACTTCAGAACTCCGTATGGTCATTATGTATTTGTAGTTATGTTTTTCAGACTAACAAATTCTCCTGCAACTTTCATGGACTTAATGAACATTGTGTTCAAATAGTATTTGGATTTGTTCATTGTAGTCTTTATTGATGATATCCTCATTTATTCTCAGAGTGAGGAAGAGCATACAACTTATCTGAGAATTATTCTGCAAACTCTCAAAGATCGCCAGTAATTCACTAAGTTCAACAAATGTGAGTTCTGGTTACAATCAGTCGCTTTCCTTGGTCATGTGGTGTCTAGCGAAGGAACCCAAGTGGATTCTCAGAATATAGAGACAGTAATAAAATGGCCACGACCCACCTCTCTAACAGATATCAGAAGTTTCTTAGGTTTGGCCGGTTATTATAGGAGATTTGTTGAAGGATTTTCATCCATAGCTTCCATATTGACCAAGTTGACTGAGAAGAAGGTCAAATTTTGGTGGTCAGATGAGTATGAGAAAAGATTCTCAGAACTGAAGACTAGAGTAAGTATAGCTCCATTCTTGACTCTACCAGATGGTTCATACGGTTATGTGATTTATTGTAATGCATCCAGATCGGCCTAGGTTGTGCGTTGATTATAACGCCCCTCAAAATGAAATAGGATAATTAGAGCTTCACATGCGTGTTAGTAGTTGATAAACTTGTATAAATGTTTAAAAATGAGTTCATAGGTCAGTTTAGTTGGTTTTGAAGTCAAACGTCAAAGAGACGTTCGAAAATTAGTCGTTTGCGTGCTAGTGTGTTCTAGTGAGTCTTGCATGTTTTTATGTGTTGTTTGGAGTCTAAAATCAGTGGAGGTGACCCTAGTGTGTTCATAAATGTTTTTAGGGTCAAAACGTTAGAATACGACGCCCCGGGACCATCCTAAGGGTCCCCGAGGACGACCCCAACCTTGGCCAAGCAAGCTGCCAAGGCAGCTTGCAAGTTATGCATAGAGGGAGTAGCTCCGCGTCGCGGACCT
>JAJOOS010024900.1:0-16970 GCA_029582725.1 Solanum chiquidenum
TTTATTTATTTGTTAATATTTGTCGTTAATCTTAAGGTAAAAAATATTCAAATCCCCGAAAGACACCCATTTTGAATTAATTACTTAAATAAATTATTCATCTTCTACTTAACATAAAAATAAATTAATAAGTTTACAAAAAATATTTTCATTTAGATAATATTTCAATATTTTTCTATTAAAATAGGTCCTAACTATAAAATTTTGCAATTCAAACTAAGTTAAATTATTTTAGCCAAATAATTAATCGTCGGATAACCGCGTATTAGCGGGCGTTTCGGGTGCTTTCAAACCCTTCTCGAAATGCTAATAAGAACCTCGAACCCTTTGTATATTTTCAATCGATTTACTGTTTTAATCTTTTGAAAAAAAATAGTTTTCTTGATTTTTCTTAAAAATTAAGTGGCGACTCTTAAACCAGTCTAAATTACATTTTCCTAATAAAACACTTATTTGCAGCCTCAATTGCTCCATTCATCTGTGGCCGGTAAACTGTGGAATTTCGGTGAGCAATCTTGAACCTTTCACAAATTTCCCTCATAAGATCGTTGTTGAGGTTGGCTGCATTATCTGTTATGATTGATTCTGGAATTCCAAACCGACAAACTATGTTGTTGCGAACAAAGTTTGCCACTACCTTCTTAGTCACTGCCTTGTATGTCGAAGCTTCGACCCATTTTGTGAAATAATCAATAGCCACTAGGATGAAATGATGTCCATTTGATGCGGGAGGCTCTATGGGTCCAATAACATCCATGCCCCAAGCGGCAAATGGCCAAGGAGAACCCATCACATTGAGCTCATTCGGTGGAACCCGTATAAAATCTCCATGCACTTGACACTGATGACACTTTTGCACATACCGGATGCTATCTTTATCCATGGTCATCCAAAAATATCCAGCTCTTAAAATCGTTTTTGCCAAAGTGAACCCATTCATGTGAGGTCCACATGTTCCTGCATGTATTTCTTCCAAAAACCTTGTCGCTTCTACGGCGTCGACACACCTTAGCAATCCTAAATCTGAAGTTCTCCTATACATGATTTCTCCGTTAAGGAAGAAATGATTGGACATCCTCCTCAAAGTCCGTTTCTGCTTGCTTGTGGCATTTTCAGGATATTCTTGTGCTTCTATCAATCTTCTGATGTCATAGTACCAGGGTTTTCCATCCAGCTCCTCATCCACATGAAAACAATATGCGTGTTGATCATATATCTCTATATCGATAGGGTCGATGTAATTCTTATCTGGATGTTGAATCATCGAGGACAATGTTGCCAAAGCATTGGCAAACTCATTTTGAGCTCGGGGGACATGTTTGAACTCAATCCTTGTGAATATCCTACTCAACTCTTTAATGTAATGCAGATAAGGCAGGATCTTGACATTCTTAGTGGTCCATTCTCCTTGCACCTGGTGAACCAATAAGTCAGAATCTCCTATCACCAAGAGTTCTTTGACGTTCATATCGATGGTCATCCTGAGTCCGAGAATACAAGCTTCATATTCCGCCATGTTATTGGTACAATAGAACCTAATCTTAGCTGAGATTGGGTAATATTGTCCTGTTTCTGAAATTAAGACTGCTCCTATTCCAACTCCAATAGAGTTTGATGCTCCATCAAAGAACATTCTCCATCCATCATATGACTCTGATATGTCTTCTCCTACAAACAAAACCTCTTCATCAGGGAAGTAGGTCGTGAGCGGCTTGTAATCCTGATCCACCAGGTTTTCTGCGAGGTGATCAGCCAAGGCTTGTCCCTTGATGGCTTTTTGAGTCACGTACACGATATCAAACTCGCTAAACAAAATCTGCCATTTTGCCAGCTCACCTGTAGGTATTGGTTTCTGAAAGATGTACTTGAGTGGATCCATTCTTGAGATCAAGTACGTGGTGTATGCAGACAGGTAATGCCTAAATTTTTGCGCAATCCAAGTCAAAGCGCAACATGTTCGTTCCAACAAGGTGTATCTTACCTCGTATGGTGTGAACTTCTTGCTCAGATAGTAAATAGCTTGCTCTTTTCTTCCTGTCTCATCATGCTGCCCCAATACACATCCGAATGCATTATCCATGACAGATAGATACAATAACAAAGGCTTTCCAGGCTCTGGTGGGACCAATACTGGTGGGTTGGACAAGTATTCTTTTATTCTATCGAAAGCCTTTTGGCATTCCTCCGTCCATTTCGCGGCAGCATCCTTCTTCAGTAACTTGAATATGGGTTCACAGATCACTATGGATTGAGCGATGAACCGACTGATGTAATTCAGTCTTCCCAAGAAACTCATCACGTCCTTCTTGTTCTTTGGTGGAGGTAGCTCTTGGATTGCCTTAATCTTTGATGGATCCAACTATATGCCTTTCCTGCTAACGATGAATCCCAATAGTTTTCCCGCGGGTACTCCAAATGCACACTTTGCTGGATTCAACTTCAGATTATACCTACGCAACCTCTCAAAGAACTTTCGTAAGTCATCCAGGTGGTCTGGACTTCTTTTGGATTTGATAACGACATCATCCACGTACACTTCAATTTCCTTGTGGATCATATCGTGGAAAAGGGTAGTCATGACCTTCATGTAGGTTGCACCGGTATTTTTTAGACGAAATGGCATTACCCTGTAGCAATACACTCCCCATGGAGTGATAAACGTTGTCTTCTCTGCATCATCTTCATCCATCAGGATTTGGTGATATCCTGCAAAGCAATTGACAAATGATTGTAACTCATGCTTTGCACAATTATCGATGAGTATATGAATATTTGGAAGAGGGAAATCATCCTTAGGACTGGCTCTGTTGAGATCTCGATAGTCCACACATATTCTAATTTTCCCATCGTTTTTTGGCACAGGCACAATATTGGCTAACCATGTGGGGTAATTTGTAACCCTCACAATGTTCGCCTCAATTTGCTTAGTTACCTCCTCCTTGATCCTTAAGCTCAAATCTGGCTTGAATTTTCTTGTCTTTTGCTTAAACGGTAGACAAGTGGGATCAGTCGGTAATTTGTGCGAGACAATATCAGTGCTTAATCCTGGCATGTCATCATAAGACCAAGCAAATACATCAACATACTGCTTAAGCAATTCTATTTTAACTCTTGCTTTCTTTCAGCTTCCAAATGTATGCTTACTCGTGTTTCCTTCACGATTTTCTCATCTCCTAAGTTGACAACCTCTGTTTCATCCATATTGGGTTTTTTCTGACTTTCAACTTGCTTGATCTCATGTGGTAGATTTTTCGGCATCATGCTTTCATCGTACTCTTCATGATCTTGTTCATCATTTTCACCTTGCTCGGTGGATTCGTTACATGTCATAACCGTTGAACGAGGACTTTTATTAATATGAGTGCTGAAAAGTGCAAAAGGTAAGTAAAAATAAATAGATATTTAAAATAACCAGAAGATTTTTAAAGAAAATAAAGATTTTTTATTTCAAAGCATTCTAGCTTTTAGAAGAGGCAAGCAACAAAAGATTGGGCATGATTCAAGCCTCAATTTGATCATGCGAATTTTAAAATAAAGACTACTTTTCCACACTACCAGGACTCTGGTTGAAACAGGGACGGGCTAATGGTCCAATTCTGCAAGATTTCTCCAGGTTTGGCATCACGAATGGTTAACTTGTTGAGATTTATCTCTTCCTCTTCTCCCACCATGGCCACGAACAGATTGCCTATTCCTTCTACGATGTCATCAATGCCAGCTTGATCTGGAATCAAAGCTCGTTCTGGTACAAAGATTGTATCACTTGACCCATGACGTTCTCTTCTCGAGGTAGGCTCATATCCGAGTCTGTTGGTGCCTCTCTGATGCTTCAGCTAGATCGGCTCAACTATGCCATTGGACTTGGGTCCAAGTCCACTCTTGGGCTGATACCCATACTTCAACATCTCTGACGCAACCATTGTTGCTGCACTTGACAATTTTGTATCGTCTGTCTCTACTTCCTCACTGACCATTACAGCTTGCATAATTTCCAAAGTGTGAAAAGTGGCTCCGTCTAACTCGTCAGCAACTGGGATAGAATTAACAGAAAGGATCGGGTGACTAAGCTCTTCGTGGATGGTAACTTCTGTACGACCCCACTCAAACTTTACACATTGGTGAAGAGTAGAAGGAACCGCTCTTGCCATGTGAACCCATGGTCTTCCTAGCAACATGTTGTAGTTGAATGATACATCCATCACTTGAAACAGAATGAGGAATTCAACCGGCCCCACTTGCAATGTGAGATAGATCTCTCCAATGACATTTCTTTGCGCTCCGTCAAAAGCTCTAACTTTCACACGACTTTCCTTTATCTCTCCCATATTAACACCTAAATCCCTCAAAGTGGTAAAAGGACAGATGTTGCATCCGGAACCACCATCAATTAAAACTCGATTCATAATTTTATCACAACATTTGACTGCGATGCGAAGTGCTTTGTTGTGACCAACCTCTTCTGCAGGCAACTCATCATCGTGGAAAGAAATCTTGTTAGCTTCCACTATTCTCCCAATCGTTGCAGCTAAGGTCTCACTTGTGGTCTCTTTTGGAATGATTACTCCGCTTAACATCTCCATTAAAGCATTCCTATGAGCTTCAGAACTCATAAGCAAAGACCAAATGGATATGTGGGCAGGCGTCTTCTTCAGTTGTTCTTCAACCGAATAGTCTTTGGACTGCATCTTCTTCCAAAACTCTGCGGCTTCAACATCAGTAACATTCTTCTTTAGATTCTGTTCTTTTCCAAGAACTCTTTGATTTAGGTCCTCTGGGGCATAACACCTCCCCGACCTGGTCATTCCTTGAGCCACTGCAGTGTCGATCATTTTGCCCTTGGCACCTGCTCGATAGTCCTAAGGGACTGCTTTGGTGTCATACTCAGGATTTCTAGCCATTAGAGTGGTCACTACAACTCTTGGGAGATATGTTTGGACAGTCAAAGGTTCCATTAGTTGGACAGTGATAACCGGCTGTGCCGAAGATGTCATGGCATCTGTTTCATCTATGTTCGGATAGTCAGGGGCCCCATATTCGTCCTCCAGAGTAACCATGTTGACGTCCCTATTCTCATGGTTTGGCAAGGGATTGTTGTTTACATTGGGAGGTGTTGGATTGCATTTGATTACTCCTCTCCTGATCAACGACTCTATCTGGTTCTTCAAACCATAACAATCTTCTGTATCGTGTCCCTGGACTCCCGAGTGGTAAGCGCATCGCTTGTTTCCATCAAAATTACGAGGGATTGGATCAGGAAGTTTTCCTTCAACTGGTTGCAACACTCCTGCTGTCCTCAACCTCTCAAACAATTGGGCGTAGGGTTCGGCAATCGATGTGTAAGTGCGAGCGTTTCTAGCTTCAAGATTTGGACATGATCTCGGTGCATATGCTGGTCTATTTTGGTGGATTGGTGCTTGGACAGGGACATATGGTCTTGGGGGCTTTTGGTATGTTGGTGCTCGGGGTGGATTATAGTGTGGTTGGGTATTATATACTAGGACGTAATGTGCAGTGATTTGGGGATTATTAGGGTATCGTTGGGATGGTCCTCCTTGTTGGTAAGCGACAACTAAAACATCTTCCCTTTTCTTTTTTATGCCACAAATGGAACCCGATTGTATTGTCCTACTTGCAGCTTGCAATGCGACCATAGACTGAATCTTCCCGGATTTAACACCCTCTTTTATAAAGTCTCCCATCTTGACCAATTCTGCAAACTTCTGACCCATCATTGACATCATCTTGTCAAAGTAGATACCTTCTTGAGCTCGAATAAAGTACTTCGAGAGCTCACTCTCATCTAGTGGTGGTTGCACCCTTGCGGCCTCGGTTCTCCAACGCCGTGCATATTCCTGGAAATTCTCAGATGGCTTCTTCTGTATATTGGCCAATGAGAATCTGTCAGCAGTAATTTCAGTATTGAATCTGAAATGAGTCATGAAGTCCTCAGCCATTTCTTGCCAATCACGCCATTTTCGAGGATCTTGGCGGGTGTACCAGGTCAATGCTTCTCCAGACAGACTCCGAATGAACAACTTCATCCTCAGCTTCTCATTTCTCCCTACACCGACTAACTTGTCACAGTATGCCCTTAAATGTGCGTGAGGGTCACCCTTTCCATCGAACATGTCAAACTTCGGTGGTTTGTACCCTACCGGCATGTCAATGTCTGGATGAATGCACAAGTCATCATAATCTAGACTCTCTGTCCCTCTAGTGACTTGTAAGCTTTTCAATGCCTTTCTCAGACCCTGAAGCTGGGAATTTATCGATGCATCTTCTTTCAACCGAGCATCTTTCTCCATTTCTGCATATTGATCAACTTCGTACGGGATATTAACCACAACTGGCATTGTGAAGGTAGGATCTCCAGTGGCATATACGGGTGGAACATGTGGCTCATAGGGAGCGGCGACACGTGCCCCAAGTATTTGCTGCATTATAGGTATGGTAGGGTCGCAATTGGAAAGGTCAGGAACGGTCCTGATTGCGGTTGGAGAAGCTGGTGGAAGTCGACCGTGAGTAGGAGCGTGCTGAGTTTGTTCTGGCTGATTTGACAAGTCGGCAGAAGGCAAGTCAGCCTTTGTGAAGTAGATAGGCGTCTTGAAAGTAGGAAAAGTGGTAGCCGATAGTTTGGCCAAGTCTCGCGCTTGGCGTAATTCTTCCCTCAAGATCTCAAGTTCTTGCTCCACGCGAGCCATTTTCTCTTCATTTTGGATGTCCATCATGTTTCGAGAACCTTCAGGGTTCTCAATAGGTATCATTATGTTTGCAGCAGCATTGAAATCATCTTTATCAGTCATCTTTCCTTTTGATCGAAGGTTGTATCGTGAGTCAGCCAGTTTGCAAGTCGACACAAATCAACGTACTTTTGGGGATATATAAAGAAAAGAAAACAAAGAAAAGGGAAACTATGTTAGTTTGGGAAATATTGAAAGATGTAACAAATATGTAAATGTAACACATATATACGCCAATTCGGCGACATTCAAAACGCGTCCTAAGAACCTCTTTTTGCCTGAGGTTGGCCTATGTTGCAATTAGTTTGATAATAAATGATCCATTTACACACATTTTAGATTTGGAGCAAACATAACTTCATTGATTAATTAGTTTGGCTATTACAACGATGTAGGCGGTCAGAAGCCAAAGAAATGAAAGTACAGGGGTGGCCATAAGGCATACAAAAGGGATAGGCCACACGACACTTTAAAGAGCTTATGAGGTAATTCAAAGAAGAAAGATGATCTATGGCCAGGCTGGGGCATCGTCATCGTCTCCCAAATCATAGTAAGTCCCCGGGTGATACTCTGAGGATTCGTCAATTTTCCATTCCCAGTCATTTGAATCCTCCCTTTCATCAAACCCTATGGAACCATTTTCCGAGTGATCATCTTCTACTATTGGAGCAAGTTCATCCTCCATATGCATCACTCCTCCATCCCTAGGGTCATACAAATTGGGGTCATGCTCTGAGTATTCTTCTAGATCCTCTTCCATCTCCTCAGTTGGCTCTCTAGGATCCTCTTCTGGGTCTTCCTCCATCTCTTCAGTTGGCTCATCATCAACTGTATGTATAAGATGGTCGATAGACCGTGGGGTCACCTGCTGGTACATGGTTGTAGTGATGTGTATGAGGTTCAGTAGCTTCGTGCCAATTTGATTTGATATTTGGGTGTCTATGAACCGCAAGATTCCCTCATAGCTAGGTCTAGCGAGAATTCCTCCCATCGTAAACCAAGTATAATATTCAGGTGTGCACCATGACTCAATGCCCATTTCTGAGTCAAGAATACCGCACCATCCTTGTACCAAAATAGCGATCCTTTCGATCACAATTCTTCCTTCATAATCGACCTCCATCAATGCCATATTTGACCATAGAGGAACACCTTGGGTAATCCCAAACTGCCGGAGGACTCTTAGAGGTGCGTAAGGCTGGAAGCCTTCCAATCCAATCAACTCAATGAAATAGGCCTGGTTAGCTCTCAACAAAGCTCCGCCATGGACCCACGGTAGTCGCCCTGTGAGGTGGGTCAGGAAAAGGCGCCAACCATCTTCATTATTTGGGGCATCCCACATGCTCAATCTCATCGCATGGCTTCTGATTTTTTTGTGTAAGTCTGCTTCAGTGCCATTTTCTGCTTGTCTTTGATAGAAATGTTCCAATGCCCAAATCTGTAGCAATAGGTTGCTTCCGTTAAAATGATCATATCCTCTAGAGCAGAGGGATAATGATCGAAATATTTCTGCCAAGATCATGGGCACCATGGTCACTCTAACAGGTCCTCTAAACATGAAGATGACCATATGCAGTAGGTTAATGTCGACACAACCCTTTTTCTTTGGGAAGATCATAATACCCAAAAAGGTCGTCACGAAGACAATAGCCCTGAGTCTCTCCCAATCAACCCTGGAGATGAAGAATTCTTGCTGGAATTTATCATAGCTATCTCGACGACCGCACCTTTTAAACAGATAATCCAACTTGATCCATCCCTCGTCAACTCTTCGTAAACATGGGCCTACCCTCAAACCAAAAGACTGGAGAAAGACGATTTCTGATGTAATGCGGGGGGCCAAAGGTGCTCTGCCAGTCAACGGTAAGTCAATAATTTGACTTATCTCTTCCAGTGTTGGTGTAATTTCAAAGTCTGTGAACTGGAAAGTCACTATTGTTGGTTGCCAAAATTCAATCATTAGAGTAATGAGTGACTTAGTTGCCTCCACATTCAGCAGTTCAGTTAACGATCCCAAGTGTTGCATGATCTCATTCCCATATGCCACTCGAATGTTCCCCACCATTCTTTAAGAGTTCGAGGGACCTCAGTCATCATTCTGATATTATGAAGGTTTTGGTTGATTTGCATCTGAAAGAAATGGTAAAGGATATGATGAATTTATTTGCTCCAAATCCGTTAAGTGTTTAAGTTTGGATAATTTATATCAATTTCACACAAAGTTTATGTCATCGAGTTTTACAAAAGAAACTCATTGACATTTGGGTGGTTTCTTAAACGCAACGACAATACCATATACTGTCTTGCCTAAGGCTATGCAACATGACCTATTTTAAAGAGTAATATTTTTTTTCTAGATGATTGAGAGTGGGACTGAGTAATTGCGATAATGTGCACTATCTTAATTGCATCAACTCTGAAACTAAGGAATCCAAAGAGAGTTTCGGAGGAGTGCAGGAACACCCCTCGCGTGTACAGTGTGTGCGTGTACGGCCAAGACTCGATAGAATGTGCAAATGACAATGTAGGAAAAGCAGTAACAAGTAGTGTTTTCAAACAAATAAGGAACACAAACTTGGATTTCACTTGCGACCTTTCAGTCAAAGCAATATATCAATAGCAAGCTAAAAAATAAATACGTAATCGCAAATATTGTTCCTAAATTGAGTTTTTTGTAAGGTTAAAACCAAATTAATTCTCCAGCGGAGTCGCCAAGCTGTCGCACCCTATTTCGAACTAGCCGAAACAGTTCACAACGTAATACGACTGACACTCTGATTTTTGGAAAATTGTTTTTTGGACGTTGATCGATGATTTCCGAATGTCGTTCAAATTTTTCTCCCCCTTTTTAATGGGAAAACGACATCTTTTATAGGTGAATACGGGGTTCAAAGTCCCAATTCGAAATCAAAATTACTCACTGGAAAATAGAGAGTCACTGATACAAATCAAATCAACACTACCCACTTTAGATTTTGGAGACGATAGGATAAGGTATAGGCGGCTTAGGGGGTCTCTTTTCATCAAAAGGGGTTATGGAGGAGACATAAAACAAGAGACCACCGGAAATTGATATTTTCCAGCGGTCCATAGCCGTTCTTTGATGGGACGAATGAGTGACGGGGGCATGGGGAAGGAGGAGAAATAGTGAGGCATCGTAGGTGTGGGGAAGTAACACGTTTTCTGGGAAAGGAAAAGGTTTGATAGGCGATGGGAGTTGTACTTATTTTGGGAAAAGATGAAAAAGTTTATTTAATTTGGGCCATCCGATTGTTTGATCGGACGATTAAGATAAATCAGATCCATGGGCTAATACATACGAAAATTGAGAAATTTGGGCTATTCTTAAAAAAAGGCTTGTAAATGTGAAAATGGGCGTTAAAAAATGGTGTGAGTACATGTGAAGGTTCCACAACTCATTACGAAGGTCCTCATAATGATTTTTGAGAAAAAAATATTGGGTGCTCTGGGCGCCAGATCTATTGGCTAATAATACACACTAAAATCGGAGTATTTGGCCGATTCTTAAAAAAAGGGCTTGTAAATGTGGAAATTGGCGTTAAAAAATAGTGTGAGTATACTTGAAGGTTCTCCAACTCATTACGGAGGTTCTTATAAAGTCTTTTGAAAAAAACATTTTAGGCGCTCCGGTGCCAGATCCATGGGCTAATACACATGAAAATCAGTGAATTTGGTTGATTCTTATAAAAGGGCTTGTAAATGCGAAAATGAACGTTAAACAAATGGTGTGAGTATACATGAAGGATCCCCAACTCATTACGGTGTTCCTCATAAATTTATTTTTGAAAAAAAATTTGGGTGTTCCGGGCGCCATATCAATGGGCTAATACACATGTAAAATTGGAGAATTTTGGTGATTTTTAGAAAAGGCTTATAAATGGGGAAATGAGCGTTAAGAAAATGGTGTGAGTATATGTGAAGGTTCCCAACTCATTAAGGAGTTCCTCATAAAGATATTTGAGAAAAAACTTTTAGGTGCTTCGGGCGCCAGATCCATTGGCTAACACACAAAAAATTGGGAAATTTGGGCGATTCTTAAAAAAAGGGTTGTAAATGCAGAAATGAGCATTAAAAAATGGTGTGAGTATACGTGAAGGGTCCCCAACTCTTTAGGAGATCCTCATAAAGTCTTTTGAGAAAAAAATTTTGGATGCTCCGGGCGCCAGATCACAAGGCCAATACACACGAAAATCTAAGATTTGAGTGATTCTAAAAAAAGAGCTTGTAAATATGGAAATGAGAATTAAAAAAAGGAGTGAGTATACGTGAAGGTTTCCCAAGTCATTATGGAGGTCCTAATAAAAAATTTTAAGAAAAAAAAATTTCAGTGCTTCGAGCGCCAGATCCACGGGATAATACACATGAAAAATTGAGGAATTTGGGTAATTCTTAAAAAAGGGCTTTAAATGCGGAAATGGACCTTAAAAAATGGTGTGAGTATATGTGAAGGTTCCACAACTCATTACGGAGGTCCTCATAAAAATTTTTGAAAAAAAATTTGAGTTATCCGTGAGCCAGATCCATGGGTTAACACACGAGAAATCAGGGAATTTGGGTTATTGTTCAAAAGGGGATTCTAAATGCGAAAATGGGCGTTATAAAAAATGGTGTGACTACATGTGAAGGTTCCCCAACCCATTACGGAGGCCCTCATTATGTTTTTGGAGAAAAAAATATTGGGTGCTCCGGGCGCCAGATTCATGGGCTAATAATACACACGAAAATTGGGGTATTTGGGAGATTCTTAAAAAATTGACTTGTAATTCTGAAATGTGCGTTAAAAAAATGGTTTGAGTATACTTGAAGGTTCCCCAACTCATTACGGAGGTCCTCATAATGTGTTTTGAGAAAAAATATTTTGGGTGCTCCGACGACAGATACATGGGTTAATACACACAAAAAAATTAGGGAATTTGGGCAATTCTTAAAAAGGGCTTGTAAATGCGGAAATGGACCTTAAAAATGGTGTGAGTATACGTGAAGGTTTCAAACCTCATTACGGAGGTCCGCATAAAGTTTTTTGAGAAATTTTTTTTGGGTGCTCCGAGTGCTAGATCCATAGACTAATACACACGAAAATCAGGAATTTGGGCTATTCTAAAAAAGGAGCTTCTAAATGCGAAAATACACTTTAAAAAAATAATATGAGTACACGAGAAGGTTCCCCAACTCATTACGAAGATCCTCATAATGTTTTTTGAGAAAAAAATATTGTGTGCTTCGGGCGCCAGATCCATGGGCTAATAGACACAAAAAATCATGGAATTTAAGCGATTCTTTAAAAAAGGCTTTTAAATGCGGAAATAAGCGTTAAAAAATGGTGTGAGTATATACGTGAAGGTTCCCCAACTCATTACAAAGGTCCTCATAAAGTTTTTTGAGAAAATAATTTTGGGTGCTCCGGCCGTCAGATCCATGGGATAATTAATACACACGAAAAATTAGAAAATTTGGGTGATTCTTAAAAAGGGATTGTAAATGCAGAAATGGACATTAAAAATGGTGTAAGAATACATGAAGGTTCCCCAACTCATTACGGAGGTCCTCATAAATTTTTTTGAGAAAATCCTTTTGGGTGCATCGCGCGCAAGATCCATGGGCTAATACACAAGAAAATCAGGAAATTTTGGCGATTCTTAAAAAAAAACTTGTAAATGTAGAAATAGGCGTTAAAAAATAGTGTGAGTATACGTGAAGGTTCCCCAACTCATTACGGAAGTCTTCATAAAGTTTTTTGAAAATATTTCACGAAATCAGGGATTTGAGTGATGCTTAAGCAAGGGCTTGTAAATGGGGAAATGAGCATAAACAAAATGTTGTGAGTAGACGTAAATGTTCTCCAACTTATTATGGAGGTCCTCATAAAGTTTTGTGAGAAATTTTTTTTAGGTACTCCGAGCGTCATATCCATGGGCTAATACGAATGAAAAATTGGGTAATTTGGGCGATTCTTAAAAAAGAGATTTGTAAATACGGAAATGGGCGTTAAAAAAATGGTGCGAGTATATTGAAGGTTCCCCAACTCATTACAGAGGTCCTCATAATATTTTTTGAGAAAAAAATATTAGGTTTTTCGAGCGCCAGATCCAATGGGCTAATATACATGAAAAATAATGAAATTTGGGTGATTATTTAAAAAGGGCTTTTAAATGCGAAAATGAACGTTAAAAAATGGTGTGAGTATACGCGAAGGTTCCTCAACTCATTACGGAGGTCCTCATAAAATATTTTGAGAAAAAAAAATTGGATGCTCCGGCGCCAGATCCATGGGCTAATACACACGAAAAAATGGGGAATTTGGGCGATTCTTAAAAATAGGGCTCGTAAATGTGAAAATGGGCGTTAAAAAATAGTGTGAGTATATTTGAAGGATATCTAACACATTACGGAGGTCCTCATAACGTTTTTTGAGAAAAAAATTTAGGTGCTCCGAGCGCCCAATCCATTGGCTAATACACACAAAAAATTTGGATAATTTGGGCGATCATTAAAAAAGGGTTTGTAAATGCGGAAATGTGCATTAAAAAATGATGTAAGTATATGTGAAGGTTCCCCAACTTATTACGGAGGTCCTCATAAAAAATTTTGAGAAAATATATTTGGATGCTCCGGGCACCAGATCCATGGTCTAATACACACGAAAAATCAGGGAATTTGGGCGATTTTAAAAAAAGGGTTTGTAAATGCGGAAATGGTAGTTAAAAAATTATGCGAGTCTACATGAAGGTTCCCAACTCACTACAGAGGTCCTCATAATGTTTTTTGGGAAACAAATATTTTGCTTCGGGCGCCAGAGATCTGTGAGCTAATACACACAAAAAATCATGGAATTTGGGCGATTCTTAAAAAGGGATTGTAAATACGAAAATATGCATTAAAAAATGGGGTGAGTATACGTAAGGGTTCCCCAACTCATTACGAAGGTCCTCATAAAGTTTTATGAGAATTTTGTTTTGGATGCTCCGGGCGCCATATCCATGGGCTAATACACACGAAAAAACAGGAAATTTGGGCGATTCTTATAAATAGGGCTTGTAAATGCGGAAATGGGCGTTAAAAAAAGGTGTGAGTATACCTGAATGATATCCAACTCATTATGGAGGTACTCATAATATTTTTTGAGAAAATAATTTAGGTGCTCCGAGCGCCCGATTCATAGGCTAATACACACGAAAAAATCAGAGAATTATGCGATTCTTAAAAAAGGGCTTGTAAATGCAGAAATGGGTGATAAAACATGGTGTGAGTATATTTGAAGGTTCCCCAACTCATTACGAAGGTCCTTATAATATTTTTTGAGAAAATAATTTTAGATGCTCTAGGCGCCAGATCAATGGGCAAATACACATTAAAAATTGGGGAATTTAAGCGATTCTAAAAAAAGGGTTTGTAAATGCGGAAATAGGCGTTAAAAAGTGGTGTGAGTATACGTGAAAGTTCCCCAACTCATTATGAAGCTCCTCATAAAGTTTTTTTAGAAAAAACTTTTGTGTGCTCCGGGAAACAAATCAATGGTCTAATACACATGAAAATCGAGGAATTTGGGCTATTCTTAAGAAATGGCTTGTAAATGCAAAAATGTGCGTTAAAAACATGGTGTGTGTACATGTGAAGGTTCCCAAACTCATTACGGAGGTTCTCATAAGGATTTGTGAGAAAAATATATTAGGTGCTTCGGATGCCAGATCCATGGGCTAATACACACTAAAAATCATGAAATTTGGGCGATTTTTAAAAAAGGCTTGTAAAAGCGGAAATAGGCGTTAAAAAATGGTGTTAGAATACATAAAGATTACTCTACTCATTATAGAGGTCCTCATAAAGGTTTTTGAGGAAAAGCATTGGGTGCTACGGGAGCCAAATTCATGGGCTAATACACATGAAAGATCAGGGAATTTTGGCGATCATTAAAAAAGGGTTTGTAAATGCGGAAATGGGCGTTAAAAATAGTGTGAGTATACGTGAAGGATCCCTAACTCATTACGGATGTCCTCATAATTTTTTTTGAGCAAAACTTTTTAGGTGCTCCGGGCATTAGATCCATGGGCTAATACACACGAAAATTGGAAAATTTTGGCGATTCTTAAAAAAGGGCTTGTAAATGCAGAAATGGGCATTACAAAAATGGTGTACGTATACGTGAAGGTTACCCAACTCATTACGGAGGTCTTTATAAAACTTTTTTATAAAAAAAAATTGGGTTTTTCGGATGCCAGATCAATGGGCTAATACACATGAAAATTTAGGATATTTTGACGATTCTTAAAAAAGGGATTGTAAATGCGAATATGAGCGTTAAAAAATGTTGTGAGTATACATGAAGGTTCCCTAACTCATTACGGAGGTCCTCATAAAGTTTTTTGAGAAAAAAAAATTGGGTTCTCCGAGCGCCAGATCAATGGGCTAATACTCACGAAAAATCAGGAAATTTAGGTAATTCTTAAAAAATGGCATGGAAATGCACAAATAAGCATTAAAAATTGGTGTAAATATAAGTGAAAATTTTCCAACTTAATACAAAGGTCCTCATAATTTTTTTTTATAAAAAGAATTTGGGTGCTCCTGGCCCAGATCCATGGGCTAATAATGCACACGAAAATTGTGAAATTTGGGCGATTATTAAAAAAAGGCTTGTAAATGCGGAAATGGAGATTCAAAATGATGTGAGTATACGTGAAGGTTCCCCAACTAATTACGGAGGTCCTCATAATATTTTTTGAGAAAATACTTTTGGGTTCTTCGAGCGCCAAATCCATTGGCTAATACACACAAAAAATTTGGGGGATTCTTAATAATGGGCTTCTAAATGTGGAAATGGGCAATAAAAAATGGTGTGAGTATACATGATGTTCCACAACTCATTACAGAGGTTCTTATCAAGTTTTTTAGAAAAAAAATTGGGTACTCCAGGCATTAGATCAATGACTAATACACACGAAAATTAGAGAATTTGGGTGATTCTTGAAAGGGCTTGAAAATGCGGAAATGGGCATTAAAAATGGTGGGAATAGAAGTGAAGGTTTCCCAAATTATTATGGACATCCTCATAAAGTTTTTTGAGAAAAAATATTTGGAAACTCCGGCGCTAGATCCAAGGGCTAATAATATACAAAAAAAATCGATAAATTTGAGCGATTTTAAAAAAAGAGCTAGTAAAAGTAGAAGAGAGCGTTAAACAAATTGTGTGAATATACATGAAGGTTCTCCAACTCATTACGGAGGTCCTCATAAAGTGTTTTAAGAGAATTATTTTGGGTGTTGCGGGCGCTAGATCAATAGGTTAATACGCACGAAAAATTGGGAAATTTGGGCGATTAATAAAAATGGGCATGTAAATGTTGAAATAGACGTTAAAATGGTGTAAGTCTACGTAAAGGTTCCCCAAATCATTACATAGGTCCTCAAATAATGTTTTGAGAAAACAAAATAGTGTGCTCCCTGCCACATATCCATGTGTTAATTACAAACGAAAATCGAGAAATTTGGGTGATTCTTAAGAAAGGGCCTGTAAATGTGGAAATGAGCATTAAAATGGTGTGAGTATACGTGAAGGTTCCCCAACTCATTACGGAGGTCCTCATAATATTTTTTGAGAAACAATTTTTTGGTGCTCTAGGCGCCAGATCCATGGGCTAATATTCACGAAAATCGGCGAATTTGGGTGATTCTTAAAAAAGGGCTTGTAAATACGGAAATAGGCGTTAAAAATGATGTGAGTATACGTGAAGGTTCTCCAACTCTTTACGGAAGTCTTCATAAAGTTTTTTGAAAAATTATTTTAGGTGCTTCGGGAGCCAGATCAATGGGATAATACACATAAAAAATCAGAGAATTTTGGCGATTCCTAAAAAAAGGGATTGTAAATGTGGAAATAGGATTTAAAAATGATGTGAATATACGTGAAGGTTCCCAACTAGATACGGAGGTCTTCATAAAGATTTTTGAGAAAAAAAATTAGGGTAGTCCGTGAGCCAGATCCATTGGCTAATGCACACGAAAAATGAGGAAATTTGGGTGATCCTTAAAAAAGGGCTTGTAAATGCGAAAATAGGCGTTAAAAATGAAGTGACTATTCGTGAAGGTTCCCCAACTCATTACGGAGATCCTGATAAAGCTTTTTAAGTAAAAAAAATTGGGTGCTCCAGGAGCTAGATCCATGGGCTAATATACATAAAAAATCAGAAATTTTGGGCGATTCTTAAAAAATGG
>JAJOOS010024901.1:0-11678 GCA_029582725.1 Solanum chiquidenum
TCTTTATCGCTTTTAGTCTTTAGTTTCAGTTTTGCTAGACCTAGTTGGGGCATGTCCCAACATTTCTAGTCAGTTTAGAGGCTTATTTCAGACATAGTTAGATTCAACTTAGTATTAGGTTAATAACTTCTTTGTATTAAACTCACCAGTTATCATTTATATCCGTTATAGTATATGGGTATTCCCCATCTTTTCATTATAAATTATTATTTAACTTCCGCATCAGTTTTATTATCTTTAGTATGCTCATGATCATGCCAGAAGAGTTAGCTTGGGATCACTTGTGGTCCTAGATCCTAGGTCCCGTGTCCGCGTCTCGGGGGTAGTCTCGGGTCGTGATAGTTGGTCTTGAAATGTTGGTCTTGATTGAGTTTGGTTGGAGAAATGATCTTAGGTTTTCTTTGATGTTCTTGAAGTCCACTTGGCTTAAAAATCCACCTTTGCACTAAATATATCCTTAGTTTTCCCCTTAAAGCCTAATCCTTTTTGTTGGCAACCACATTACAAGCCTTATCCTTTTTGAAAAAGTCACCCTCTTTTGAACCCTTCCCTCCTTGAACTTGAGGTTGTGAAAGTTGAGGCTAAAAGCCTATGTTGGGGTTGTTATTAGAAATTCATTGAAGGGATGCTTACCACATGAGGGCTTGATGTTCAAAAAAAAAAAAGAAGAGAGAAATTGAAGGATGGATGGAAAGTCTTAAAGAAAGAATAAGCTTTGAAAAAGAAAGAAAGAAAATGAATAAATGATACTTGAATCCTCCAAAATTTGAAAATGGTTTCATGTGGGGCATCTAGAGTGGAAATAAGAAAAGAAAAATGAAAAAAAGTGTGGAATGTGCATGGGTTTGAAAAGTGGAGAAAGTTGGAAATGAGGAGTTGTTGTGTAGTGATTGTTAGAATATGATTTTTTTTATAAAATACTATTAAAATAGGAATAGGTTTATACAATCCTATTAGGATAGAAATTGGTTTATACAATCCTATTAGAATAGGAATAGGAATAGGAATATAAATAAAAATAGGAATATTAAATAGTATCCTACTTGGTAAAGGATTGTATTCTAGGGTCTATAAATACGGTCTCAATGTAATAATGTAGACACAATAACTATTCAATAATATTATTTTCCTATATTTCTCACAGTGATCAAGGAGGGTGTAGTCACTTATACCAACTTGACAAAGTCCTTTGAGATTTCTAACCAAATGGAGTTGAGTCAATGTTGATTGAAAATATGGGCAAGCCTATGGTGTGACATTTGCATGAGATGATTCTTTGTGAGTGTCAGTGTTGCATATTTTTCCCTTGTCTTGTTTACATGTGTGTGTGGTTTTGGGACACTTCTTTCTTGTGCGGGCATGTATGTTGAAAAAGTGGTGATTTTGAAAATTCCTAATTGAGTCAGGTGAGCATATGAAAGTGTTAATGATTTGAGTCATTTCTTGAGTTTTCATTGTTGTCACTTAAATGATTCTTGGTTTTTGAAAATGTTTCATGAGAATGCGAGGATTTCTTTTATGAAAAGTTTGCATGTGGAATATTTGTAAGTGGAAGCCATTACCTGTGTGCTTAATTGAGAAAGGGAAATTGATTTGTGGTGTGTCTTGTAATAAGAGCTTATTGTGTTTTTTATTTTCTTTACTTGAGGACAAATAAAGTTTCTTAGTTGGGGGTCCTGATGAGTGGTGAATTTCCACTCATTTGAGACTCTTTTTGTAGTTATTTTTGGCTTGCTTTAGTTTAAAATTGGTGCTTTTAAAGTGGTTTTTGTCATATTTGCATGAAAATGAAATGGAGAGTTGATTTAGGATATTTGAAGAAAGCAAGTGAACTTGAGGCAAAAAGAGATCAAGAGCTGAAAATGCAATGAGCATTTTGAAGAAAAGTTGAATAAGTTCGACATTGAGAGGAAGGAACAAGATTTGCACACCTGTGGTTGGTTTTAGAATATTCTGTTGGAAGAAATCTCATGAGCTTGTTGCAGAAGGTAAGCACTGGTAGGTCTGCTATTTTATAAATACATTTCATTGTTCCACTGGTATAACTACTGTGTTGGCATATATTATTCCTTATGCTTACATTAGACACGAACATCCAAAATTTGTGACAACACCCTAATTCTTCTTGGTATTTTCTTAGTAGAGGCATGGGATATTGAGGTTTCATGGTAAATTTGTTGCATGCCTATATTGGGATTTCCCAAAGAGCCACTAAGGACATCAGTGTCATGTGCAATTGAACACTTTAATAGAGATGATTGTTTGTAGTCTCACAAATAAAGGTAACTTGTTTCTTGTGCCAGCAAAATGATGTGAAATAAATAAGTTTCTTTTTTTATTTATATTTAAAGAGTAGTCAAAATTACCTCAGTTTACCGTAGTTGGTAATGTCACAACTTGCATCTGCATCATCTTACCTGTATTTTAGTTTAAACCACACCTGGGAGATTTTTAACATCATTTAATCTCTGGTTGAAGAATGGTAAGCTTCCTGAATATTCAATACATGAACGTGCTGGTGTCCTTGTTAGAGCTCTTCTGTAAGTTAGTAACTTTAGCCTTCATTGTTCTTTTGTAACACTTGTTGTTTTTTTTTGGCATGAATTACTTTTTTGGTGTTTTGTCTACTATACCAGATACTTGCATTCAAAGGGAATAATTTTCTATGACTTAAAGCTATCAAACATCATGTTGGATGAAAATGGAATCACAAAGGTATGCTGATCTTTATGTTGTGACTTTTCCACATCATGATGAGTGTTTTTGACCGGTTATATGACATTAAAGTTCTATTTGTTTCCTGGCAGCTGTGTGATTTTGGATTAGCAAAAAAATTGAGTGATATATAAAAGACACCTTCCTCCCAGTTAGTTCACCTCTCTCTTCCCTCCTTTTTGCCCTAAAATGAACAAAGGAAAAGTTAAATTGGTGGCATAACTGTTTGGAAGTTCATTAAAGGTAAACTGTATGGAAGTGCTTTTGACCAATTATATGACGTTGAAGTTCAATCATGCTTCTTTTTCCTCTTTTAGTTCTTATAAAAATATGATTTGTCAGATATCTCAAAATACGAACCTTTGAGATATTCTTTGGCATCCATCTGATTTCTCAGTCAGACCTGTAATGCCTTGCAGAAATGTGATCAGATACTTTGAGCTTTTTGAGCGGCAATGTTGATGCAGCCAACATCTTGACCAATGGCTCTATTATGTTGGTTCTAGTCAAAATGCTTCGTCACTCCAAGGTTTGTCTGTTTCATGCTCAACTTGCTTCACTTATTGGCTTGTTGATTCGTCACTTTACTTTTTTTGGGGATGAGCTGGAAAATTCTGGAATATTAGATGCACTAACTGATGGTCTAAGAGACAGGCAAGATAAAGTGAGAAGGTTTTCCATGTCTGCTTTGGGTGAATTACTATTTTTATATATCTACTCAAAATGAGCATGCTCGGGATAGTAAACCAATGGAATCTCCATCTAAGGACAACCGACCCTCTTCCTGTTGGGAGGTATCTTTGTTGTTGTAACTTTTTATTGGTGCAGATTGTCAAGTTTCTTACTCCCTCCATAGAGTTTAAGAAAGAAAAGAAGACTTTTGAATATTGTGAATCTAAACTAAAGATATGTAGAATGTACCCAATGTTCTTAAATTGAAACGTAGGGAGTGTTATATTTGTTAAACATTCTCTACACAATAAATTACTAAGCTATATTGTAATTAGGTTGTAAGTATTAAGTGTTCTATGATCAATCACTTAAAAGCATATACAATATAAGAATGATAGTTCTAGCACCAATGCTACTCTTGTGAGGAATAATGCAACTTGTCACTAGGATATAAATGGTAAACTTATTAATGGGTTAAAAACCATTTATCTTTTGAAGGGGAAGGCACTCAAATTGTATTGGCTCTACTCAAAATGCTTCATCACTCCAAGGTTCCTCTGTTGCATGCTCAACTTGCTTCACTTATTGCCTTGTTGATTCGTCACTCTACTTTTTTTGGGGATGAGCTGACAAATTCTGGAATATTAGGTGCACTAACTGATGGTCTGAGAGACAGGCAAGAGAAAGTGAGAAGGTTTTCCATGGCTTCTTTGGGCGAATTACTATTTTATATATCTACTCAAAATGAGCATGCTCGGGACAATAAACCAATGGAATATCCATCTAAGGACAGCCGACCCTCATCCTTTTGGCAGGTATCTTTGTTCCCTCCATATTTTTTTTTCTTGTTTTGACTCGGCAAGGATTTTAAGAAAGTAAAGAAGACTTTTGAATCTTGTGAACTTAAACTAAAGATATGTAGAATGTACCAAATGCTCTTAAATCTCTTGGTCTTAAACATGTCATGTGGAAAGATGAAATTTACGATTTTCCAAAAAAAGAGAAGATACATTGTATTTGAAACAGACAAAAAAGGGAAGTAGGACAAACAAATTGAAACGGAGGGAGTGTTATATTTGTTAAAATTCCTCTACACTAAATTACTAAGCTATATTGCAATTAGGTTTTAAGTATTAAGTGTTCTATGATCAATCACTTAAAAGCATAGACACTGTCAGAAACACAATTGAAGCACCAATGCAACTCTTATGAGAAATAATGCAACTTGTCACTAGGATATAAATGGTATACTTATTAAAGGGTTAAAAATCATTTATCTTTTTATTAGTGATAATTATATAGCATGTATATATAATGATTATCTTGTAGTAAATCATGTCCTATAAATCTGCACGGGACAAATTTCTAACATGAAGAATAAGATGGATGACAAATGACAACTTGGGCTGGTGAAACAAGCAGACCAGTACCCGCCTTGACTGAAGATATTTTCAATAGTCCTTAGAGCATAAAGTTGAGTAATATCCTCCTCTCCGTTTCGTAAAAGCGATGAAACCAATGAAATTATTGGACTTGGAACCTACAACATTAACATTTTCGAGAACAACAGGAAATAAATGCATACTATTCTTAGAAGAATTTTGACTTGTGACCATAATTATCTTCCCACGGTGTTTACCACCTTTTTATTGCTGATGTCCCCTGATATACACTCAAGCAAACTCAAAGCATGTTTGGCTGGAAAGTCCAACCAACCCTTATAAACAAATTTGTGATATTCATATGGGTGATTAACAGTGGCATATGTAGATTATGCACATACAATTTTCAGCTTTTACTGTTGCTGATAGATAGTAATATATAGATCTTCAAAATATAATGATTTTTTGTCTCATATTATTGTCTCTTCTGATTTAGAAAATTGTCAAGATGGCTCATGCACATGCGGCTCTTGTGCTAGTAGATAACAACATTATCTCCAGAGTACTGTCTCATCCCTTGGAGCTCAGAGTAGATATTTTGCAAATAATTTGTGTTCCCCTAAATGGAATACTCACCAATAACATGCATTGAATGTAAGCTTACTTGTACGTGGTTTTGTAGATTTTGTAGTGCATTCAACTACTAAGTTCATATCCGATTATAGTGATCTCATGGCTGGTGTACTTTATGTCAGAGGAGAATTTTTTTTCCTCTATTTCGCATACGTTTGAAAAATTGATTTATTGTTATCTTATGATTATACATTCTTAGTTTTATATGGTCTTTTTATGTTTTCTTAACAAATAATCACTTTAGGAGCTTGAGTATAGTGAATGTGAGTTACTAACTCAACTCATAGTGAAACTCTAGAATTGGTTTCTCTAGCAATGAATTACTAACTCAACTCATAGTGAAACTCTAGAATTGTTCAACAATAGGTAGGACATGCTGATATGCTTCCTTTTACTCTTCCACTTCTTATAAAAATAAGATTTCTATTTTCTTTGGATTGGATTAAAAGGATATAAAGACGATAGTCTCGCAACTCCCATAATTCTCTTCTTTGAATAAGGGCCTTCACTAAGGCCCGAGGATGAGCCTTCAGACAATCTTTGTTTACTTACTTAGGGTTGTATGCAAGTCAAGAATGGATCCCATCCATATGGATTACGGTGAGTACAAGAAGTCCTCTCTATGCAGTACCCTGTAGACCCTGCCATGCACAAATTTGTGCAATACTTTGTGACACTGAAATTCTTTTTCTAAATGCACTGACTGACCTCATACTTGACGATTAAGTTTCTTCTATGCCAGCCGGGAATAACGGCTCTGTTATGAAAGAAAGCGGCAGACAGACTAATTTGGCCGGTATTCCCTAATGAGTAGCTTTAGGAGAGAAAGGTCCCCCTTATATTCTCCACCCATCTACGGAGGGTTTCCGTATCCGTATCCGCGGAGATCTCCAGATCGTAAGACATTATCACCTTTGCGGCACTGGACTATATTTTCGTCATTTCCGGAAAGTGCACGGACAACCGCCATTTCCGGACTTTTTTCTTAAGTCGCGGTCATGTCTTGCCCCCCCAGTATAGTGACCGCTTCCATGTTTTCCCCAAATTTCATCAGTTCCAGGCTCAAGTGCCTGTTCATCCATCTTCATTCCAAACAAAGGCGAACATCTCCATTGAGTGACTGTAACTGCTATGGTTTACAGTCAATAGTTCTGAACTTTAATTCTTTTTTTTTTGTTGATAAAGTTAAGTAAAGTTTAAGAAATCAGTTCATTGACAAGTCTATACTTGAAAATCTTTACTTATTTATGCATTATGTAATGAACGTAAACAATATCGTATGCCTTGTTTCTCTTTGAACATGTCTTGTGTCTTGCTGATAATTTGCTTATAAATTTTCCTACTTAACTAGCTTGGTGAAGGAGGTGTACTTCCTACAAAATGTTGAAGGTGTAGGGTTAGCGCCATTCAATTATTGGCTTAGTTTGAGAGGAATCAAAACAATGGCTCTTCATGTTGAAAAACAACAAGTTTAATTTTATTTGCTTTTTTTGGTGGTGAAATTAGTTGTCCTGCCACTCGTTCGAGAAACATATGTGCCTTCATGCGCCTTTGTTAATCTATTATTCTTGATCCTATATATTTTCATGATTATGGCATGCATATTGCTACATCTTCATCTTTATATTGTGCTACGAAATAAGGATGGTTCGTAAAATTTTATCATATCGCAGTGTTCTAACTAAATAATTTCAATATCTTGTAGAAGAATGCAAAATTTTTTACTGAATATTCATCTTCCCATCCACGAGTGAAGAAGGTCAATTATGCAGGTCTTGGTGACCATCCAGGGAGGTCTTTGCACTTCCCACAGGTATTTGAACAGGTTATATTTTTGGAAATTTGAACTAAGGCGCTATAGTTGTCGATATCCTTCCATCATGAAGCTCTCCCTTGAAACTTACTGTTTAAATGTTGATCAATTTGCAGACTATGAGTGTAGGATCGGTGCTAGATTTTCTAATAGGTTCTTTGGCACTCTTTAAGCATGTTGTTGCGGTTACCAAGTATTTCAACATTATAGCAAATTTTGGTAAGTTTCATCTTATGCTGAATTACTATTTTCTAAGATCATTTTTTCCTATCAAACTACTTCTTAATGACATTTGCCTTCTCAATCTTTTCATGTTGATTATAGTAAACGTGCAACTATTCTTTTACTTTAGTAAGACAGAAACCATATTCTATAGAGGATGAAAACCATATAAGTATCAAACAACTTTTTGAATACCACATATAATAGCAAACCTTAAGAATAAGAAATGCCTATAAATGTTGCTCAGACTCTTGAAAAAGGTCAAGGGGTACGTGCCAGATTTGCCAAAAGTAGTGTTTTTTTGGAGAATTTGACACGGGTGCGGCATCAAAAGTGAAGAGTCCGCGCAACTTAGAGCAATGCCTAAAGAGGTGGAAGTTTACGCAAACTGCCTTGACACTAGGTCAATCAAGAATAAGGGAAAACTGAACAACCAATAAGACGTATAGGCAAAATAACCTATACATGAAGCCTCTTACTCTAAATCTAACAGAAAGATGATGAGATAGTGTGTTGGATTATTTCATATCCCACTCAACTAAAGTATACTTCTGTTACGACCCAACTTTTTGAGTCACGATGACACCTACTATAAACCACTTGTAGGTCAGCCAACATGTACCGAGAACGACAAGTAACACGACACTCCTCTGCGAACACGGAGAAGACAATGATGGCAGACCCAAAATAGTAGCTTCGCTTAGCTTAGCTCGGACCTTCTTTTGATGATTTCTTTGGCTTAAATACTTCCTAATACACTTTTTAAGTGTCCACAAGAACTTTTGACATGTTGGCTTCATTTGTACGTGTTTTGAACTAAAAATGGCTTTCGAAATCAATTCGGATGATCAAGAAATGGCTCTAGAAATTGAGGATGAAGAGTGTTTTTTATGAGAGCAGGCTCCTATAGGCAAAATGTGCCTGAAAATATGATGATTACTTGGCCCAAAGTGAGGACACAGTCTCATTTTCCGTTGGGGAGGCCTCCTTTATAGTCATTTTGTTGATTGTTTTTTCATACTGTGATTGTGTCCTTGTAAGGCGTACTTTTATTTATTTCTTATGGATTGGTGTGCCCTTGTCGGACTTTGATATTGTGGATGTTTCTGTTGATATTGTGTTGGATTGGTCTATTTTAGTTTTTAATTTGTAGTTTGTAGCTTATTTGTTTTCGTTTTGATAGTAAGATTTGAATTGACGATGCCCGATGATGGATAGAGAGTGACGACTTTCTTAAGGGTAAATCGTTGATTGCTTGTGAGTGGCGTTGATTGGGGTGAAGTCTGAGTAGTCGTTCCCGAATAGATCCATGAGGCCGCCTGATGATAGATTGATTGACAACTTTCTTAAGGGAAAAATCGTTGGTGAAGGTTTTGACTTGGTTGGTGTTAAGAACATAGTCATGCATGTGAATAATTATAGCATACCTCTTTGAGGCTTTTAAAAGGTTGAGCATGTTATGAAGGAATTTGTAACAACTCTTTTTGTGACTTTTGATTCGTTAGCGGTTAAAATATTCAACTACTTGTATTTTGTAAAGGAAGTATGATTTTGAACCGTCTTAATTGATTTGCAGACCATGTGTGGTGAGTTATTGAATAATGTCTTGTGTTCGCTTTCGTCACCTAAAACTTGTTAGTTGGTCTTGAAATATTGGTCTTTGTTGAGTTTGGTTGGAAAAAAATCTTAGGCTTTCTTTGATGTTCTTGAAGTCCACTTGGCCTAAAAACCCCACCTTTGCACTAAATATATCTTTTGTTGTCCCCTTTGAGCGTAATTCTATTTATTGGTAACCACATTACAAACCTTATCCTTTTTGAAAATGTAACCCTCTTTTGAACCCTTCCCTCTTTGAACTTGAGGTTGTGAAAGTTGAGGCTAAAAGCCTAAGTTGGGGTTGTTATGGAAAATTCATTGAAGGGATACTTACCACACGAGGGCTTGATATAAAAAAATATTAAAAAAAGAAGAAGGGAGAAATTGAAGGATGGATGGAAAGTTTTAAAGAAAGAATTTTTTTTGAAAATTAAAGAAAGAAAATGAATAAATGAGACTTGAATCCATCAAAAGTTGAAAATTGTTTCATGGTGGACATCTAGAGTGGAAATAAGAAAAGAAAAATGAAAAAATATTATGGAATGTGCATGGGTTTGCAATTCTCCCCTTTTTCCTTGAAGTAAATGCAAAGACCTACATATAAGAAATTAATAAATTTTAAAAACACCCACATCAAGAATAAAGCTATAGGAACACTAAATTTCAATAACCAATCCTTTGAAAAAAATAAAAATATAAACAAATAAATAGGGTAACAGACATGAGAAGTAGAATAAGAACCAAAAGTAACAACATCTAATTAACCCTAAATTCGGTGCATGTAATACTATTAAAACACAAAAATCAAATAGATCGGCAAAATTGGATGAAAATCAAACCAGTTGAATATAAAATCGACAAAATAAACCAAAATTCAAAATAAAAGAAATAACATTACAAATCTGATAGTTGTTAGATACCATTGGGATTTTCTGGGAGATTTATGATAATGATGGAAGAAAGCTAGTTAGACAATAGCTACTAAAAGAAAATAACCAAGAAATGAAAAGACAGTCAGTATGGAGAATGGTTAAAGTTTTATCGGATATTGCTATGCCTTCTATGAAGATGAAGATGAATAATACTGTGACTTTACATTTTTGTAGAGAAAAGAGCGAGAAGCTGAAGAAATTTGGGGACTATGAAAGTGAAAATCAGATCTCTCCCAAAGGTAAAAAAAAACAAATAAAGATGATAATACGTGACTGTCAAAAAAATAAAAAATTGGAGGCATTGAACTTAGATACACACGTGGACTTAAGAAAACAAACAAAAAAATAAAGTGGGCTCAAGTTTATAGTATAATTAACCATTATTTGTAGTACAACTGCTTGATGTTGTGTTAGTCCTTTTCCTTGTTTACTTAATAATAAGGTATATATAATAATTGACACTAATCAACAAAACTATTTACAAAGAGATAATATATATCACCAACTTTATCCTACATCTTCAAGTTGAGATTTTCTAATTTCAAGAATGTCATTTCTATAAAAGGCTAAAAGGGAATAACCAATCCAACACAGTTGTTGAAAACAAGAATGTAATTTAGGAAATTAGTTATTATTTTTCATTTTGATTTTGAGCAAGTCTACAAGGACTAAAGGAGCACATAAATATGTTTTTGAACTTGCTATATGAAGAAAAAATAATCATCAATTCTATGAACAAGAAATACAACCTTATACTCGGGTTCACTAGTTGACTAGTTAAGTTCTCTAGCAACTCTTCACAACAACTAATTATTGCAACAAAAATACTTTATGCAGAAGACAATTGAAATATAATTTGAATAATTCATGCTACTGTGCACAAATTGTTTAATCCATTGACTATTTTTCTTAAAGTGATCTAGTGAAGTAAATCTCTATAAATAAGTTGGAGAGAAAAATAATTAACAAGCTAACATTCATCAAGTTAAACACAGAGTGTCATTTTCTATATCATTATTAATTTTACATTTTCTATATCATTAGTAGTTTTACATTTAAAGCTAATCTATAGAGGGAGCAAAAGCGAAGAGAAGTTAAAATTTAGATTGAAAATGATAAGCTCTTTTAAAATTTTAAAAAATATCAAAGTATTACATACCTTATTTGGAATCACTTTGATATTCAGTGTCATTTTCTATATCATTGTTAGCTTTACATTCATTTGGAGGAGTATTACAAGGTATGTTCATATTTATTACTAACTTATCAATAACATTTCTTATCCAATATAATTGTAATTTGATTTAATTAAATGGGCTGCAGTTTTCTACTGATCGATGTGTCTCCTTACTTCATTTCTGGTGCAATATTTTACCCAAATATAGAGCAACCACGGATGATTTTTTGAGCTTATTACAAAAACATGTGATGTAGTTATCCCAGCATATGTTTGTTGCTGAAAATTAGTATTTTCATGAAAATTCTTCTTAAAATACTATAGTATATTAGTTACTGAATGTTTGAACTATATTCTGTCATCATATGTAGTAATTATAAACTTCGTGCATGACTAAAGATACCATTTTTCGGGGATGCGGAACTGGTAGTTGAGGAATTCATATTTGTGGTAGTGTGGTAGGTGGTAGTGTGGTAGGTGAGGTATTAACTAGCCATATTTTATTATAATATTCTTTTTTCAAGGGTGTTAATCTT